>JANSVA010000005.1:38972756-38984077 GCA_025504915.1 Erythroxylum reticulatum
GACCCCATTTACCACTGTGCGCAATTTATTTTCGTTTGGTGTTTGGGATTTATTTTTGGTGGATTCGACACCCATCACTCATGCGAACCAACCGCCTATATTTCTCAAGGCTCTTCAAATAGTTTTGATATTTTAGCCTATTGGATAAAAAAAAGAATCCCCAGATAGATGAAAGGTAAACTATGTATCCTCTGGCAAAAAATAGGTTGGAGACTTTCATAACTATAGGTATTAGAAGAAAATTATATGTTACTCTTACTAAAATTGATGTCCAATCCAAAGAGCCTACCAAAAATCAAGAGGGAGTGATGCATAGTTGATATAGATTCCTGATGTGTCCCATAAAGTAATAGATCATTTGCAAAACATAGTTGAGTAAGTGATAATTCTCTGCATTTATGATGAAAAGAGAAATTTGGATTCTTGGAAATGTTGTGGGAGATGATTCTATCAAGAACCTCCATAACTATGGCAAACAGGTAGGGAAAAATGGGGTCTCCCCGCTTGATTCCATTGTATCCGTGAAATTTTACGGGGGGGAACCACTTATTAATACGGAGAAGGTTGGAATGGAAATGCATGCACGAATCCATTTGACAAATAAGTCGGGGAAGCCCAACCACTCTAAACAAGTTTGAATAAAATCCCAATGAATTATGTCAAAAACTTTAAAAGAATCAATCTTTATAGCACAACTTTTGATGTTTCTTCCTGAATTACACTCTTTCATCAGTTCTTGGAAAAGGAATCTATTATCTAAGAAGGTTCAACCTGGAATGACGGCTCCTTGAGAACAATGGATGCAGTGAACCAAGGTCTCTTTAAGTTTGTTATAGTAATTTGGATAAGACTTTGTAGATGATGTTGCACCATGAAATAGGCCGATAATCATTGAGAAAATTGGCATTGAGGTGTTTAGGAAATAAGAATAATGAGTGAAATTCAATTCCTTCAATATTTTTTCAGGGTTAAGAAATTGCTGCACTGTTTCTACTAGAAGACTGCCAGTTATAAGCCAAGTTTTTTGAAAAAAAAGAACATTAACCCCATATGGACCTAGGGCCTTTAAGGGATTAAGGCTGAATAAAATGGACTTGATTTTCAGAGAAAAAACAGGAACCAACATCTTGTTTACAACCTCCTGAGGAAGAGTATTATAGGGGCTTATGATGCTTTCAAGTTCTGCCAGGATGGAAAGATCATAAATGATTGGAACTCTTAGCAGATTTTTAAAGTAATTGAAGACCATTCTCCTCAGATATCTCTATCTATAATCATGTTCACATATTTGTATCTGCCAGGACGGAAGGATCATAGAATCCTTGCCAAGACTGAATTGTGGAAAAATCCCCTGCTTTGAGCCGCACTATTCTTGCTTTTTGCATCAACAAGGTATCTAGGTGCTTCAGTATACTTGTCAAGCTTACACTTCTCAACATTCCTCAATTTATCATTATCACGGTTAAGATCAGATCCTTCCCGAGCACTCCTCAACTCCATTTTGGCCTCTAATAGCTTAACAGAGGTATTAGAGTAATTAGAATTGAGAAGACATTTGAGCTTACCTCAAAAAAGCTGAAGTTTCTTCATTAGTTGGTAATGCTTTGCAGCCTGTAATTCTAGAGCTCCAGACTTTTTATACAAGATCCATAAAACCATCCTTAGAAGTGAGGAATTTGAAGAATCAAAATGGAGATTTTATAGGGGGTAGAGAATTGAAATTCAACACCTCTATACTGGAGTAATCCAAGCAAGGGGGCAAAATGTTCATAAGATTCTGGAAAATTGTTCAACCAAAGATGATTGAATAGAACCCTGTCTAGGTTTTTTTCTAATAAGGTAATTCCCTACTTGCTTATTGCTGCAACTATATAAATTTTGAATTGATCTCAAATTCGTTACTCAAGCTTGGAGATAGCATTTCCCAGTTCCTTTCCAGCGTTGGAGAAATTAACTCTATCCCCCTAAGCTTCAGATGGATGTAGAATACAATTTAGATCCCCAACTAATAACCAAGGACTGTTGCCCAGAGTTTGATTGTCTGGAATTCTAAATTAGATGCATATATAATAGCAATAGCAATTTAAGCACCTGTCTCATTTAGCTTGCAACTGTAAGTGGATATACTGATCAGATGAGCTGATAACAGAAGCATGGATTTTAAGAGGGTTATAAGCGAAAATGATTCTGCCATTGAAGTGAGAATCATGGTTAACCAAAGTTCCAGTGTTTCCATAAAACTTTCATGACGTCATTGAGCTTATGGACTTTAATTCTAGTTTCAAGCAAATCCACCAGAACTGGGTTTTTTTTTTTTTTTTCCTGCAATAAGTTCCTAATTGCTTGGCCCTTATAAGGTTCTTTAAAGCCTCTGATGTTCCAAAAAAGCATAGTCAAGGAGTTGATGTCACCAGCCCCCTTTGGGCTTCCTTCTCTTCCTCCCATATTTCCCAGTAGAAACAGGAGTGACCTCAACATTCAGCTCCAATCTCTGTTCAGTTTGTGTGGTATGTTCCTCATCCATTTCTCCATAGGTGATTCAGTAGTTATCCCCTTCTTATATGATTCAATGTTAACAGGATCAACTATAGCAGTGGTATTTTGTTGGGTGTTCAAGCTGACTTCTGCAGCAGGTAGGCTATGAATCTGAGCTTCTGGTATATTGGTAGAAGGATTGTCATCAATTCCCGTAAGCTCAATGTAACTCCTAGCCTAATAGGCCTCTATTCTTGCTTCCCCAACACTAGTTTCCAATTATAACTTAAACTTCGGTCTTTACAAGTTCATTAGCTAAGTTTAAGTTTCATAACAGATAGAATATCTGCCACCGGCTTCTTAGGATCAACCTCTACACAAATACCATCATGATTGATCTTTTCAAGCTTAGAGGTTCCTGAATCGAGTGTCACAAGTTTACCGATTGTTCTTGCTAAGAAACTCAGCCCATCTAAAGTCCAATACTCCAAAGATCTATTTTGGAAGTTAATCCAGATTGGGATGGAATATATGTTGTTCTTGTCAAATTCCAGACTTGATACCCATTGTTGGATGAACATTGGCTACCCACCAACATGCCAAGGAACAACTTCCTTGATTTTGTCAATGTTATCACAATTTGAGAATTTAGAAAGGAACGTACCATCTTTTATGAGGAAAATTTTGTCCAATCCCTTGCTTCCCTACTTGGTTAATGCCCCAATTTTGCATGTAAGGGTAAGCAGGTCTCTTACAGTGGAAGAAGCCAACAAGTGTGTTACTCCATAACTTGACCCCTTCCTGTAGCAGATCGAAAGAAGATATTATGCCATCTACTGTAGTAGAAGTGAAATGGTTAGGCTTATCTTGTGCATAATATGGAGAAACCACATTGCTCCAAGAATTTCTAGAAGTACCCGCACCCCCAGCCTTTCGCTTATTGAGGTGTTCGTTGTCTAAAGACACTTGTAGAGTTGGAAAAATAGCTTATCCATCCCTTTGGGAGAGGAATCTCCCTTGGGACGTGTCAAGTACTTACCAGATACGGAAAGTTACCAAATTCTCAGGTGTAGCTTGCCCGAATTGGGAAGAAGATACTGCTCTGGAGCTGTTCACGTTGTAGGTCCTGGCAACACGTTCCACCTCACTTTCGACTTGCTCTTGTCAGGCTCATGCTCAAAGTGTCTCACTCGAGGTGTATCACTCTCTCGCTTGCGGTCATGGTATCTTTGGAAGATACATCATACAAAGATTTATGCAATCCATTACCATATGTTTGGTGTCTTAATTTTGAGATTTTAATAAATTTCCTAGTATTGACCTTCTTAAACTTAAATATGTTTGTCTTAACCTCCATGTGGGAGTATTTCTACACTCATACTAATCCTAGGAGATGAGTAATTGTAGCTTAAGTGAGATGTGTTTTATGGTGGTATTAGGTGTTTAAGTAGTCTATCCTTGTCGTGTTTTTCTCTAATATTATACGTGGAGTTCTTAACAGGTTTGCCTGGTGGGATTTGAATATGCCTAGATCAGTCAGTTGAAGCGCATAATGTCCCTAAATTCGTTGCTCAGAATCATTATTGTTAACCACCAATAACAGAAACAAATCCTTGGTGGAGTTTTTATCGAAGGATTTATAAGTAATTGGTGCTACTACTACTCGGTGTAATCTTATTATTGATTCAAACGATCACATATGCATCTTATTAACCTAGATAATTTTTCATTCTAATAACGCAAACAAAAAACATTGCACTGTTATTCCAAATTGACAATTGTGACACAGACTTTATGACTGCATAAAAAAATACATTATAATTGACTAATGTTTGTATGTATATTTTTGAGAATAGTACGTAATATTGCATAACAAAGGAGAACATAAAATACATCATTATTGAACAAGTTTTAAAGTATAACCACCATTGCTAAATTAGAGGTAGTGTAAAGCAAAACTCAAAGAAAGGGAAACAAGTTTTTGTTAAACTTACTCTCTCATATTCACTTTTGCTCTTTTATATACATCAAGTGAAACATAAAATAAAATAAAAACTAATTCTATAGCTTGGCCTCAATAACTAATAGAAATAGTTGTCATCTAATGATAAATAACAAATTTTAACAAAGTTGTAGTCGAAAGAACTAATTATTATACTACCAAACAGGGATCATTAATTTGTACAATTATCATTTTCAATGCCTATGCTCACGAGGATCAATCCCTTCTTCATCGTAGAGATATTTAAATTGAGGCAAGAAAGGTGTTGGTGGTGGCTCATACCTAATACCTGTTTCATCTACTTTAATTCGAAATTTTGATCCTTCTATAATTCTTGCATCTCTTTGGCTATTTATAGGATCCTCTTTTGGACCTTTGAATGTCCTCTAAAAGTGTTTGGATAGGTGGCTAACAAATGTTCGCATTTGCAAATGCATCTTCCTTATGGTGCTATAATGGTTGATAGATGGTCCTATCAACATTATCTTCCATCCTTTGGTTATTAGTATTGACCTCTATATCTTTCAATAACATGTAAATCATATTCTTCCCTAACCACTTTAACAATCTTCACGTGGCACATAGCTTTGATGTTAAGGATGGGCATTGTACATATAATGTTCATATGAGGAAGCATATTAGAAAAAACCCTTAAGTTCTTTACTAAGTAAGTCCCTCCATATATTTCACCCTTTTTTCTCTTCAGAATTGTCTAGTAGTTTGTAAAACAAAAAGTAATATTGCAATGGTGACCCTCGACAAAGCATCATAAATAGAATAAATCTCGTAGAGTCACCAATTCCTTATTCTCCCTCCTTCTAGAAATGGTGTGGATGACTGTGTGATTTAAAAACTACAATACCAGTAATTTAATTTAGGAGTCCTTAGTTTGTAATTTAATGCAGGAGTTCTTAGGTTTTTTTTTAAGATTATAGTCACAGATCCCATCGGAGATTTTATGACAAAATTTCACAACTGTATATACGTCCCAAGGAAGTCAAATTTGGAAGTTAGATATCCAAATGTTTCCACATAATCTTTAAAATAAACACTTACTAAATTTGAAGATTAACATCGCAAAATCCGCAGTTCCTGTCTAAAACTTGATACTATTAGACTCTTCTATTCTAGTATCTCTATTGAAATCAAAATTTGTAAAAATTTGACGTCAGTTCAATCTAGGCATCTTCATATATTTAATATTTTTTGAAAATCTACATTATCAACCATTTTCTCTAATTACAAAATTAAACATATTTGTATCAAACCATATGAATGGATTAAACTATTTGGTTCGAAATCCCTCTTCTTTAGGATTTCATACATTTTAAAATGAAACCTTTTAGAGAACTAAAGCATACGGTGTTTAGAATCCTATCGTGTTTAACTTTTAGAAGGTGCACCTTCCCTTCTTTCCCCAATGCCTTGAGAGTTGTTGGTGTATGGTGTATCACTTATTGATAATTGAAATCACCCCATTTTGGAAAATCTGTGACCTTTCTAATAAAATTGTTTGGCAATAGAGGTTAAAAAATTAAAAAAAGTCAACAGATAGATGCGTGTGTATGTATGTGTCTTAAGTTGTATAGGAAAAGGTGTTGGTTAATTGCTATATGTCATCAGTAGACAAGCATACTCGAAATATTGATTAATATATATAATTCAAATTTATATTAATGTATTTAATGGGGAAAATTAGTACCATATTAGAAATAATATAAACAACATGTTAATCTTATTATATTATATTAGGGATTTTGTTGCTTATGAGATAAGAAATATGGACCTTGAAACTTTATCATTGCATTATGTACTAAAATTCATGATGGCTTCACCCAAGAAAAGCATTCATGTTGTTAAATATAACATAATAGGCTTTAAATTATCACATGCCATGCATATAATATATTATTAGATATTAGTGCTTCACACATATTTTTCTTAGCATTGTCCTCCCTATTATTGGAGACAAATATCGTAATATCCATTATTTTCATAGAAACATAGCAATAGCACCAAAGATAATTGTGAAGTATAGGGATGAAAACTATAACAAAAAATTTATTAAACACCATTTCATTTTCCATAAACCATGTTTACATATAACTCAAAGAAACTAATAATAATACATTTATAAAGCTAGTCATACATGTATCAATGTTAACATCCAATCCTTTCTAATAATTCTTAAATACTTTGAGAACAATGTACAAGAAATCAAAAAAGGAAACAAATTTTTTCACATTTTCATCTAGTATTTAGATTACATATGCTTAATCATATATCAATGTGATATTCAAGTCTTTTATAAAATTTTTAATCAATAACTTCAAAACCAAACATGCCAACATTACTTGCTACAAATGTGGAGTCCATTATATACCTGCGTAGATAAACCCCAACAACCTCTCTAGTAACAAATTAATAAAAATTTGCTAGCAAACTATTATATAGTCATATATACATACATACATACATACATATATATACATACATACATACATACATATATATATATATATAACCCACCATGTTTCCTATGCAACTACCATGCCTTAAACAGGTAATGACATAACTCAATGTGGGTCCAAGCTTAACATTCTTGATGAGCTCACTATTGATACACCTATGAAAATAGTTCAACTAACATAACTAAAAAGGTTAAACAATCTTCACTAATATGCCCATTATTAGTAATTAAATTATACTGTAACAATAATATTAGCTTATTTTTTAATCATCTTTTCTTCTGAGGAACTTAATGTACATAGATTCAAAAACTGGAGTTCTCTTATGAGATGTAATGCTCATGATTGCTTTTAAATCTTTGATTGCTTGCATTGTATTATAATTTTCAAAGTACTTTAAAAATATATTCCCTATCTAACAAAGCCTTGCTCAATATATATCATTTGCTTCACCTTCTTCTTCTTCCTCTTTTTAGTCACAATCTCCTCTTATCTTCTCCTACCCTCACATTTTTTCTTTATTCATCATCGATATGTGCCTCAAGACATCTTTAAAGGTTCAGGTCCATCAATAGATCATCTTCATATTGTAAGATCAGTAGTCAATATTCATCTTCATCATCGACACCACCTCATTTCTTAGGACTTCTTCTCTTCCCTATATGTTAATAACTATTCATATACAAAACAAATTTGAAATATTCATATAATAAACCAAAATTCTTGATGAACTCATTACTATGTCTATTGTCACCCACAAATCCTTTCTTATTTTTCTAGCAGCTTTTTTGTCACCACAACACTTCGTCATATATTAAAGTGTTGGTTACTTATATATAATGAGTGCTAGTGAATGTATACAACTTATATATAGTATTCTTCATACTGAGTGGTGATATTCTCAAATTAAAGTGAAGGTGTGCTTATCTATTATGGGTGATAATATTTTCTGTAAAAATATGCATCATTGGTTATATTTAGTCTTAGTATAGTTTTTATTAAGGAATGACCTCTTTGTACTCAGTAATAACATTCTCATATTAAAGTGAAGGTGTGACTTAATTGCTATGAGTGGTGGTTTTTTTATCAACATACTTGTAGTATTGGATAAATAGAGTCCTATTATAGTTTGTGCTGAGTCATAGTATTCTTTCTACTTATTGATAGTAATCTCATATTTATTTGAAAGTGTGACTCATCTACCTTTTGTACTTAGCCATGGTATTAGATGTAAGGAGTTCTGGTATGATTTGTATTGAGACATTATATTCTTAATATTCACTCATGGATTCTTATATTAAAGTGAAGAAGTTACTTATCTGTAATGAGTGATGTTATATTTCATACATAAGTGTAGTATTGAATGTATGAAGGTTGTGTATCGTGTTCTTTATACTGAGTGATATTTTTTTTAAGTTGAAGGTATGACTTATCTATCATGAATCAAAGTATTTTATGTATATAGGAATGGTATTGGGTTTATAAGGTCATGGTATATGTTATATTGAGTAATAGTATTCTTATTACTTAGTGATGATATTCTCATATTTAATTGAAAATGTGACTTTTTTGTTATGAGTGGTGATATATTCTGTACTTAGGCATGATATTGGATGTATAAAGTCCTAGTAGTTTGTATTGAGACATTGTATTCTTAATAGTTAGACATGGATTCTCATATTAAAGTGAAGGTGCAACTTATCTTTAATGAGCATTGGTATAGTTTCTACACAGGAGTGGTATTGAATATATAAAGGTTCTATATGGCAATCTTTATACTAGGTGATGGGTTTTTCATATTAAGGTGAAGGTGTGACTTATTTGTTATGAGGGGTCATATTTGTCATTTTTTTGTACATAAATATGGTAGTAGTTGTATAGAGTCTAGGTATAGTTTTAATTAAGATGTAGTATTTTTTGTACTCAGTGATGATATTTTTAAGTTAAAGTGAAGTTATAACTTATCTATTATAAGTTATGGTATTTTATGTACATATATATGGTGTTGAATATACGGAGGACCATGTATAGTTTGTCTTAGTCAAAGTATTTTCTTCTTAACGATGGTATTCTCATATTTAATTGAAATTATAACTTATTTGTTATAAGCAATGATATCTTTTATATATATGCATGATATTGGATGTATGAAGTGATGGTATAATTTATATTGAGGTATTGTATTCTTGATGCTCAAAAATAGATTCATATATTTAAGTAAAGGTGTTATTATCTATAACAAATGTTAGTATGGTGTGTATCGAGGCATAGTATTCCTTATACTTAATGATGATATTCTTATATAAAAGTGAAGTGTTAATTATTTGTTATAAGTGATTGTAATTTTTGTAAATAGGCATAGTATTGAATGTATGAAATCCTGATATACTTTTTATTAAGGTATGGTATTCTTTGTATTCGATGTTAGCATTCTTGTATATAGTGAAGAGCTTATCTGCTACGGTTAGTAATTTTTATGTACATACACGCAACATTGTTTTTATATGGCCGTAGTATCTTTTTAATATAGTTGATGATTTTTTTTTTTGTCTACATAGTATTTACAACTTTCCAATTAAGTTTTATAAGGTTCGTAGAAGATTATTCATCAAATACCAAGTTCTCAAGCCTAATATTGAAATCGAGAGTAAAGTAAGTAAGTGCTATTTCTTTGTTGTCCTTTATTTGTCAACTTAAGCATATAACATCCCTTTCAAAAAGAATGATAGCTCTATTTTGTTTAAGAAAGAGGGAATAGAAAAAGAGAAAGATCATTAAAAATAAAAAAGAAAACATATTAGATATGACAAAAAATGTTCGTATTTTAGAATGCAGTTATCGCGACTGGTAAGAACACAAAATTTCTATTTTTTAAAAAATATTGTGGTTTTCACATGTTTTTGAAACAAGATATAGTAAGGATATTAAGAAAAATATGTTTTATAAATTAAATTTTCTTTTTGAAAATCACAAAAAACTTGAAAAAAAAGAATCAAACACGTCCACAGTACTCTTTTGTTATTGATGATTTTTCAGAAAAATATGAAATAACAATTATTATGTTATCCTTTTAAAAATAAATTACTCAAGTACCTTTTCTAACATATTTCAATTTAAATTATTTAGGTGGGAGGTATATGGACACAAATGATCATCACCAACCAGCTATATAGTCCGTCCAATTTCAACGTAAACAAGTTTGAGTTAGGCAAATGACTCAGGTTTTTAATAAACGTGTCAATATTCTGCAAGCTGTTAGTAGGTTTCAGTTACAGCCTAAGTAACATAAATTAGGTTTTAAAGTTATTTTATGGCCATGTATTATGCCACGACGATAATATGTATCAAGTAATCGGGTTTATCAGGCGGGTTTATCAATAACGTCAAGCTAACAAAAGGGCTTTTTAATCCCATAGACCGTACTAGGAGGATTAATTTTTTTTGAAAATTTTAAGTACACCTTTTGGTATTAAAAACTATTTAAATAATTTTTTACCAAATTATTTTAATATAAATTTTTATATATCTTATTATTTATCATATGAAAAAATATCTTTCTATATTTTTATCAAATTATTTTAATATAAATTATTGTTTATCATATGATAAAATATGTATGCTTGTTATGAATTAATTTTAATAGCAAATTTTAGTAAGCTTAGAAAAAGTTTTTAATATCACTTAGTGTCTTTTTAAATGATTTTGAACTATAAGAGTGTTGTTTTAGGATAAGTAAAATAACAGGGAACGCTGTACATTTAACCCAATATAATTTGCAACTAAAATGACATAAATCTTTGTATAAACTCTCTTTATTTTCATTAAATTTGAATTTCATATCAGTCACTTATGGGAATCATAATTTGTAAGCTGATAATTTATAGGAAGGATCATGAAATAATATCCTTTTGATATACTAGCATTATATTGTATAATTTTCGAATCTAGAAAATAAATGAATAGCTCCGAACAAGTTATTCCAAATTCACCCATTATCAATTATTTGAAAAATAATATATATTTTTTGTAAATTAAATTGAATTAATAAGGAAAGAACCAAAAGGACAAGAGCAAGAAAATAACGCTACGTTTGGTTACTGTCTCTCATATGTAGAGACGGAACGAGACAAAAATTTTGAGACAGAACAGAACAAAAATTAGAGATAGTGATATATTTGGTTGTGATGGACAAAACAAATAAAATTGACTCCGTATCGAGAATAGAAATGTGTTTGGTTGTAGTTGACAGAACATAAAAACAGTGTCAGTGACTAAAATACCCCTGTAGTATAATATGATTGGAAATATATAAAAGATTGATTATTTTAAAACGAATAATTTGTATCAGTAAAAAAGTTAACAAATAATAATAATAA
>JANSVA010000005.1:39029572-39044625 GCA_025504915.1 Erythroxylum reticulatum
TTTTTAATTTCTATTATTTTATACAAGTATATAGAAGTTAATTGCAATACATTGTGATTGTTTACTTAATAGTTTTTTAGAAAGTTATTTTTCAAAGAAATTTGAAAGGGGATTATATTCATGCAAAAGAATACACAATGCAAACCCCCTTCTTGTACATTTTGTCTATTGAACGTAAAGTCTATATTAACACGTGATTTACTTTAATGGCCAATGGTGTTTGTGAACTACTATGGCTGTAGTGGATACTAAAAGAGTTAAATTATGTTGCAATAACAAAGCTGCAATCAATATAACAGATAACCCACTACAACATGATCGAACTAAACACGTTGCAGTTGATCGACATTTTATCAAAGAGAAGTTAGAAGATGGATTAATCTGTATGCCATTTGTTCCAGCAAAACAACAAATAGCAGATATCCTCACAAAGTGATTGAACAAGCCATCATTTGACTTCCTTATTAGCAAGTAAGGTTTGCATGATATCTATTCACCAACTTGAGGGGAAGTGTTAGAAAATAAAAGAGTTAGTTTGATTTCCTTTCCTAATTTCTTGTTGTTTCTATTTTTGAATAAAGGACCCGAATCCCTAAATCGAGATTAAGGATCCTTAAAAATAAGGTAGTGTATATTTTAGTTACTATATTTAGATTATTTCTATTTTTATTAGTCTTTTCCAAGGGTACAAAGTATCCTATAATTCAATGTATTCTATCATAAATAAAAATGAGAGAAAATAAAGTTTTTATGAAAAATCCTACACAAACCATGGCTTTTGAATTCAATTTCATAAGGTATGAAAAATTAATAAGCAGCAAACTAATTGTTGAAAAACCATTCAAACCCAAACTTTGGCTGTAGTGTGGGGCTAGTAATGGAATATATATCATTGTAACATGCTCTCTATCATAAATGGTTGATAAATGAAAACAAGGCACAAATCTAACATAAAAGAGAAAGCACAACTTGAACTGTGGGGTGAGGTCAATGATTATATCTTATTCTACCTGGAACAAATCTATAAACACGACATACCTTCTTATAACAACAGTGAGTAACTGACTTCCTTCTACTCTAAAGACTGGATGACCAACTCTCAAGGATCTATACTTATGGAATTGATCAATTTCCATGGTACTTTGAACTTTAGTTTTATTGGAGAAGTATGAACCATTCATTTCAAATTCATCTATATTGCTAACAGGAAACAACTTATTCCCAGTTTCTTTATAAAGCCAATGTGCAGCAAGTGCACTCGTGCATTTTTTGCAAATTATTGCATCATTCTAGCAAGCTGAATACAAAATTATAGCACCTTATTTTTGGTTCTGAAAATTGGAGAAACTTGGCACCTTTGTTCTTATTTGCACGTCAAGAGGTGCACTATTAAGACCTTGCACTACAATAATTAAAAAAAAGTTAAATTAAACTGTGAATAAAAATAAGAGTAGCAATATGAATTGTTAGATCATTTTTCCCAAAATATTAAGATAGGATATTTGATGTGGAACTACTACCATCACAATCAATAGCCAACTGTGAACAAAAATAAGGGTAGTGATATGCATTATTAGATCATGTTCTTATAATATCAACATAAAAAATATATTGGTAGCCAAAGACCATCACAAGAGCAAACAGATTTTCAGGAACTATTTCAGTTTAAGAAAAAACACAAACTTTCAGGCATAACAAAAGTGCAAGTGGAATTCTAAGTAGATAGGATCACTTCCCTCCTAGATTAGAAATTTTTAATAACATTCATAGTATCAATAGTAAAAGATATTGTGAGAAACATGAACATTTTAGGATTCTTATATCTTTTTAGGATAACCTATTTAGTTAGAATATCTCATGATCATTAGATCTCATTATTCTTGTTTCCTACTTAGTTGTAACATATATAATTGACTCTCTTATAAACCTATAAATAAGCAATGATAGAAAATATTTTCTCAAATTTTGACATGGTACCAAACATATAAGGCTTATAATTTTTGAAATAGACCATAGATATGCTTTGAGAACATTTTTATTGCACAAATATGAGAAGATATATGGAAAATGTTTAGGCCAAGTGTATTGGATGTAAACAAGTTAAGTCTAGGTCTATGCCTCATGGTTTGTATACACCTTTACCTATACCTAGTGAACCTTGGGTTTATATATTTATACACTTTGTATTGGGTTTACCTAGGACTAGGAAACATAGAGATAGCATATTTGTTGTTGTGAGCAAATTTAGTAAAATGGCTTATTTCATTGCTTGCCAGAAAAAAGATGATGCAACAAACATTATTGATCTTTTCTTTAGTAAAGTGATTCGACTTCATTGTATGCTAAGAACCATTGTTTCAGATAGGGATGTTAAGTTCCTAAATACTTTGTTAGAGAAATGGAACCAAAGATGAGCTAGTAATGTTGGAGGGACTAATAACAAGATCTTCCTAAGAAGTTCAAAGAAGTGTTTCAATCCTATATGGGCTAAATTGTAGATGGCAAGAAATCTCAAGAGACAATGAGGATCAATGGCATCATAACTAATCAAGTTGGACAGAATGGGCAAAAAGATTTTTGTTCTGTTTTAATTAATTATTTTATGTTAGAAGCATAGCTTTAAGCAGCTCACTACTTCTGTTTTAGCCCTGCTTTAGTGAGATAGGCTTTTATTAACTTTCAGCTCATTTAATTTAAACTTTTTAGGTTTCATGGGTTGTATTTTAGAAATATTAGTTTGGGCTTTAGTTATTTTGGTGGGAGATCCATGTTTAAAGGCCTTTTACACATTTATGTTTTCTTTCTTTTCAAGGGGTGTAAATACCTCATAATAAACATTATTTAGGGATTTTTTAAATGAATAATTCTCACGTTGGCCTGGTCGAATTCTTTAGGGGTTGTTTTCTTGTCTTCTTCTATTGCATCAAGAATATAATTCTTATCAACATAATTATTTGTGGTGAATTGTATTCTTCTTTTCAAATTAACCTAATCATATGTGTTTACATTCATACAATTGATTGGGGCTTCACCAAGGTTGGGGATTTCTTCTTGTTCATGCTCTATCCAAAGTGTGTGTTTAGGGAGTTTTGGGCCTTTGGGTTTGACATCACCCTCCCTTTATATACTAGATTATTTTATTCACATAACATATATCAAAATTATAATCAATCATCTAAAATTACTCTTAATCAATCTAAAATTGCTTTCAACCAATCATAATCTAAAAAATCCTCTTAATCAAATCATAATCAAAATCTCTAAGAGAAAGCATAGAATCTTAGGATACTATTTTTATTTCCTAGTTGAGTATGGAATCCTAATAAATTGTTTCCTATAAATTGTTTCCTATCTTCTCCTTTAAAATGTGTATAAGAATGTAATCCTAATTGAATTGAGAATCATACAAGTCATTTTCCATTCTATTTTGTAACTTTACTAAAGGGTTAAGTAGTTTAAGTTTTGAGAATATTGTACCTAAGTAGGGAATGGAAAATACCTATTTACCAACTTGCGGGGGAGTGCGAAAAAACTTGTGATCATTTTCAGATTTTTGTTTTTTTATGGTTTCTTATTTAGTTAGGATATCCCACAATTATGAGAAATCATTTCTTTGTTTCCTTTCCAAGTAGTGCAGAAAATATTTTCTCAAAGTTTGAAAAAAAGTAAAAGCAACTAGAAGTAAACACCAAAAGACACATCAATTAGAACCTTGCAAATATAGGTAAATAAAACAACCGAAAAGCGATTTGAATAAAGTACTATTAATTTCTTTATCTGTCAACAAAACCAGCAATGGTGAGATTGAATATTTCTTAATCACTGTTCATATTCATATACCATTCATTTACTTGTAAAGTAGTAAAATCCCCAACTACACTCCATCAACCCCTACCCATAATAACATAGAATCCTACTAAAGATCAACTATGTGTTAGGATCTAATTGAGGATTAAAAACCTGAGATTAAATGAACATTTGCTATGTCAACTTGAGAGCAATATGCTGAAATTGCAAGTTCAATTCACTAATCTACATGGGATGCAACAATGAAGGGGAAAATGGACATTGTGTAATCATTAAGGATATAAAAGGAGAAGATGAAGGGTGGGCTTGAGTTGGAAGAAGCCAAAAATGTGATTGAAGAAAAGAAAGAAGAGAGAAGCACAAAAAAAGAGAAAAAGAAGAGGAAGAAGAGAGTTATGCTAGGTTTTGATTTTTCTTAGTCTTAAAAAGTGATTTTGAAGTTGAGCAAGAAGGGAAAAGGAAGAGGAAGATTAGACCCTTGTTTTGATCCAAAACACTCATTAAGTGGTGAAGATTCAAGGTAAGTTGATGTTAAATCTTTTCTAGTCTTGGAAAGGTTTTGGTACAAAGAGCTTAGAAAATGCATGGGTTTAAGTATTCTAAGGCCAATTTTATGCATACGTTTTTTTGGGTTCTCATTTGGAATTCCTATTGATTTGGGATTTATATCAACGTTAAAGAAAATCAAGGGAGACAAGAGGAGCAAGAGGAGAGGCACATCTGAGCAAGTTATAAGCAAGAAATTCAAGGTGGGTTTCACTTTTATAATTAAGTAATAAGTTATTAAAGTTTCTTTTAAGAAATGACAATAAATGATTTTCAACTACTTTATTCATATGCATTTATTGTTTTGTTTTAAATGATGCAAGAATGTGCTATATGGTTGTATATGAATTGTATTAATTGTTGATGATTGATGAAAAGACTCTAAAAAGGATTTCTATTTAAAAAGATACATATTTATGAAATCATGTTTTCGAGAATGGTTTTCAAAATATATCAAGTATATGAAAAGCAAGTTTTCAAAAAAGTGCCAATTGGGGCAACAAGTTTACAAGTTATGAAATATGAGTTATGTGGGTTTGTGGTAGTCTCTTAAGAATCTTCACGTGCACGTTGACCAAGTTATAGGTTTCTACCGCCTGCCCGCTAGTGGCACGGAGCTCCTTCATGTACTCCCTCAAGCTCATGAATATATAAGACCATTATGTGGAAATATGTAGTGCATCATGTTTATGGATGTACCCAAACTATTTTGATATGATAAGTGGATAACAGTGATGCATACACATTTTGCATAAACAAGAATTTCTGCATTAGAATGACATTATAAATGGTTTAGCTTATTACCAATTATAAAATTGTTACCCACAGGTTTTAAGATCACCCCCCATTCTACTCTCCTATATTTAGGTGATGAGCAAGATATCAAGTAGTCAAGGGTCAAGCTATCACTCTGATTTAGTTTATTTTGTATTTGAAGCAAATCTTGTAAAGTAAGGCTTTAGTTGCATTTTGAGCAAATCATGGTTAATGTATCTTTTGCCATTTGGGATTTTGAGATATTAATGTAATTATGGCTTGAAATGCCCACTAAAGCTTTGTAAAACTCTTATCTTTTGATGTAAATGGAATAAGATTATATTTTTGCTCATGACTCTCTCTCAAGTTTGTTCATTGCATTTTTAATTTTTCATAACGAAAAATTTTATGTTCGGATGTCAAGGGAAGATCTGGATTAATCTAGGTTGATTTAGACAAATGTGCCTTAAAGAAATTTGTAGCTCTTTCTTTTATCTTTCCAACGGTATATAGTACAGAATTTTTGGACATCTAGGTGGAAAGTTATGGTCTTTAGGAGGGGAGATGCTTAGGAGTATAAAGTGGTATCGTCTGTAATGACGTCATGTCTTCTATGATGATGTCATATTGTCTATAAAATTGTATCGTCTGTGATAAGATCATTCGTCTTAAGAGTTGCATCATCTTAAGTTGACTTTGCTTTGTCTTAAGTTGACTCCGCTTCGTCTTAAAAGTTGCACCGCCTTAAGTTAACTTTGCTTCGTCCTAAGTTGACTCTGATTCGTCTAGTTTCTGCTTCGTCTATTTTTTTTGCTTCGTTTGCTTTTGCTCCGTCTTCTTTTTTCTTCATCTATTTTCTGCTTATGTGACCTAAACTTCTTCTTTTGTACATTATTCATCTTATCATATCGTTTGCTCCATTTTTGACGCTCTAGACGATAGAATCTGTCTTCAAGGTCTTCATGAAAGTTATAGATAGTGAAGTCTTCTATCAAAACATCTAAATATGATCTAAATTTGAAATCCTAAATGACGGTTATGTTAATTTCCCCAAGATAGGTGCAATATGATTGAGGTTAAAACTCTGTTTGATTCTTTCAACCATAACTTTGTTATGCGATCTCCATATGAGATGACTCTTATCTCTAAATAAACTAGAGACATAAAGCCAAAAATGGTCTAAAGAAGTTAGATTGAAATTTTCAGTTTAAGGTTTCCCAAAAATATATTCTGAAATAGGAAAAATGAGTTGTTTTGATGTTTTGTCCTGGTGGGTGCTCGCCACCTTTGTGGGATATGCGTTCATCTGTCACTTAAGACGTTGGGCACGTGACTAGATTTAGGAGCATCCTAGGCATGAAGTCGGTAGTCTAAGACGTGAAATGAACATTCATTGTTTTAAAGTGAATAACTTGCATTATTTTGAGTTGTTTTACAAGATTTGAAATTTTTTTATATGATTTAAATTGTTTTACATTATTTGAAACTATTTTGCATAATTTAAAGATTTTCAACAGTTTTAAATTGAAGGAGTGAAAATGCCACCTCGAAAGAGAACTCGAGAAACTATGACTCAATATAGCTCTCGCTAAGGGAGCATAGATGAATCCTATGTCCCGCAAAATGCTGGGACACAACTTGGTCCTGATCCTGAGGCACCTAGTGCGTAACATGAGGTGCCTCCACAGTTTCCTCATATGTCTCAAGAAATCCCATGGATCAACATTTTTTTCAAGCCTTTGCTCAGGCTTTCACTTATTCCATAGGCCAAGGGTCATAAGTTCTAGTGCCAGCTCCAGTGGAGAGGAGTGGGCAGTATGACAAGCTCCACAAGTATGGAGCTGTAGATTTTAACGAAACTACGAATCTAGAAGAGGGTGAAGCCTAGTTAAAGAGGGATAAGAGGGTTCTGATTCAGATGAAGTGCTCCGATGAAGAGAAGCTGAATTTAGCTTGCTACAAGGGGATGAAATTCATTGGTGGGAATCAATGCCCCACAGTCAGGTTATGCCTCTAGTGTTGTCATGGAGAGACCTTGTGGAAGTGTTTAGGAAGAAGTAGCTCTCCAGGGTTTATGTTCAAAAGAAGGCCAGGGAGTTTCTAAATCTCACACAGAGGGACATGAGTGTTAGTAAGTATGAGCTGAAGTTTACCAACTTTCCCAATATGAGGCTAACATTGTTGTAAATGAGGAGGATAAGTGTCGTAAGTTTGAAGGAGGTCTTCACTTGGGGATTAAGTAGAAAGTCTTGATCCATAATTTCTGTGACTACCAGCAGTTGGTAGATGTTGCACTCAAGGTTGAGAAGCTAGAGAATATCATAAATGAAATGAGTAGAAAGTGAAAGAAAAAGGAGCAGTTTTCCAAGAAAGGGGTGAGTGCTCTGACACCTGAGAAGGGTAAGAAGAGCTTCCACACACAGAGTGAGGTAGGGAGAGTGCCTCTACTAAGAACAAGCAGCTAAAGGCAGTTTTAGTACAATCCTCTACTGCAGGGGGCAATAGTAGAGTGGAGAGGAGCAGGAATATGAATCCCCATTGTGAGCATTGTGGGAAGTTTCACAGGGGAGAGTGTTTCAAGACACCTGGGGCATGTTTTCGATGCGGAGAGAAGCGACACCTGACAGAGACTGTCCCCAAGTAATAAGGCAAGAGGTGTCCCTGTTGCAAGCCCCAGGAAGAGCAGAAATAGTGGGAATCACACCAGTCATAGAGGTGGGTAGCTTTGGAGCTATAAAGAAGCCTATCCCTCTAGGGAGACCAAAGGGTCAGGTGTCGATTAGGATATTTTCTATGATCATGGAAGAAACTATAGCCACAATTGAAATTGTCATGGGTATGGCTCACTTATTCAATTCTGCAGTATATGTGTTGATTGATTCTGGCTCCATGCATTCATTTGTTTCTGCAAGCATGACATTACATTATGTTGATTTGAGACCTTTGGGTAGTCCTTTAATTGTTAGTACTCCTCTAAGTACGAAAGTGATTATAAGTCAAGTATATAGGGATTGTGAACTTTTCTTCGAGGGTGCTCAGGTAGTAGTGGACTTACTACCCCTAGATCTAAAGGGGCTAGATGTTATACTGGAAATGGATGTTATGGAAAAGTATCATGTGAAGCTAGATTGTGGCCTTAAGAAGGTTGAGTTTGATCTGGGCAACGGTGAGAAGGTGATTTTCAGGAGGGACAAGAAAACACCATCACTAAGAATTATTTTGGCCTTACTAGCTGACAGAATGATGGGAAAGGGGTGTGAAGCCTTCTTGGCACATATTGTGAATAATGATGTGAATGAAGGGAAGTTAGAGGATTTTCCGATTGTGAGGGAATTTCCAGACGTGTTTCTAAAATAATTACCTAGTTTACCACCAGTGAGGGAAATCAAGTTTACCATCAACTTGGTCCCGAAATTGCACCCATTTCTATTCCACCCTATAAAATGGTTTCAGTGGAGCTGAAGGAGCTTAAGGAACAGTTGGAAGGACTACTACCGAAGGGGTACATAAGGTCGAGTTTGTTACCATAGGTAGCGCTAGTTCTGTTTATTAAGAAGAAGGACGGAACATGGCATATGTGTATTGATTATCAGAGACTCAACAAGGTGAATATTAAGAACAAGTATCCTCTACCCTGGATTGATGATCTATTCGATCAGTTGTAAGAATAGATCAGTTGTAAGGAGCAAGGGTCTTCTCCAAGATTGATCTCAGGTCAGGCTATCATCAACTCAGAATTAGGGAGTCTGATGTAAACAAGACATCCTTCAGAACACGGTATGGGCATTACAAGTTTCTAGTTATGCCATTTGGACTGACCAAAGCTCCAGCTACTTTTATGGATCTCATGAATAGGCTCTTCAAGGAATATCTGGATCAGTTTGTCATAGTGTTTATCGATAACATTGTAGTATATTCCAAGAGTGAAGGGGAACATTAGGAGTATCTCAGGATTGTGTTGCAAACATTAAGGGAGAGGGAACTTTATGCCAAATTCAGCAAATGTGAGTTTTGGCTTCACAAGTGATATTCCTTAGACATGTGATTTTGAAAGATGGGTTACATATTGATCCTGGGAAGGTTGAAGCTGTGGTGAATTGACATGCACCAAAGGCAGTGACAAAGGTAAGGAGTTTTCTGGGTTTCACAGGATATTATAGGAGATTTGTTTAGGGATTTTCCATGATAGTAGCTCCGATGACTAAATTACTGAGGAAGAATTAGAAATTTATCTGGAGTGAGGAATGTCAGAAAAGCTTTGAAGAGCTCAAGTGAAAATTAACAAGTGCTCTAGTTTTGATTTTTCCTACTGGAGATGAGGGTTATACTGTGTACAGTGATGCCTCAAGAAAGGTTATAGTTTGTGTATTGATGAAGGGAGACAGGGTGATAGCTTATGCTTCACAACAACTGAAGCCTTATGAGTTAAATTATCTGACCCATGATTTAGAATTGGCAGCAGTGAGTTTTGCCTTTAAGAATTGGAGACACTATCTATATGGAGTTCAAACGAAGATTTTTATAAATCATAAAAGTCTTAAGTATTTGTTGAGCTAAAAGAAATTGAATTTGAGACAAAGAATGTGGTAAGAGTTTCTAAAGGATTATGATATATTAATTAAATACCATCCAAGAAAGGCAAATATAGTGGCGGATGCTTTGAGCAGGAAATCCTCTATAGCTCATGTTTAGATATTTTATTTGCCGCTATTGGAAGAGATGGTTAAGCTTAGGATAAGTTTGAAACAGGAAGAACCTGAATGTATTGTTGCTACTTTTAGAGTGGGATCAATACTTAGAGAGAAGGTTAGGGAGTTGCAACCATAGGATGCAGAATTGAGTAAGCTCCAAGAAGAAATTCAAAATGGCAGAAAATTTGAAGTGTTAGTGAGGGATGATGGAGTTATGGTTGTAGGAAACAGACTTTGTATCCCAAATGACAAGGAGGTAAAGGATGAAATACTGGATGAGATGCACAATGTGCCTTATGACATGCACCCAGGTAGCACCAAGATTTACAGAGATCTGACAGAGCATTTCTAGTGGAAAGGCATGAAAAGGGATGTAGCAAAGTACACAAGTAAGTGTCTAGTATGTCAGCAAGTCAAGGATGAATACCAAGCACCTTTAGGCAAGTTAAGGCCATTATCCATTCCTGAGTGGAAATGATAATAGGTAATCATAGATTTTCTAATAGGTTTGCCCAAGACTAGTAGGAAGCATGATGCCATATGGGTTATTATTGATCAATTGACGAAGTCAGCCCATTTTCTAGCAATTAAATAGAATGATTCTCTACATGTTCTAGCAAAGAAGTATATCGATGAGATAGTGAGACTATCTGGGATTTCAGACTCTATAGTTTCTAATAGAGATCCTTGGTTTACTTCGAGATTCTAGGGAAGCTTATAAGAGGCTCTAGGGAGCAAGTTGAATTTTAACATAACTTTTCACCCCTAGATAGATGGTCAATCTGAAAGGACCATTCTGACACTTGAGGGAATGCTTAGGGTATGTGCAATGGACTTCAAAGGAGCTTGGGATGAACATTTTCCATTGGTTGAATTTGCTTACAATAATTCGTACCATTCGAGCATTCAAATGGCTCTTTATGAAGCACTGTATGGAAGGAGATGTAGAACTCCTATATGTTGCGATGAAGAAGGACAAAGAAAACTAATAAGACCAGAGTTGATTCAGATGACAGTTGACAAGGTCAAGTTAGTTAAGTAAAGGCTTCAAGCGGCCCAGGATAGAATGAAAAGTTATGCTGATGCACACTGAAAGGAGATGGAGTATGAAGTTGGTGAGAAGGTCTTTCTTAAGATGTCTCCTTGGAAAATGATCATTAGGTTTTGTAAGAAGGGTAAGTTCAGTCTGAGATATGTGAGTCCCTATGAAATTCTTAAAAAGATTGGACCACTAGCCTATAGTTTAGCGTTGCCACCAGAATTGTCACAGACACATGACGGTTTTCATGTGTCCTTTTTGAGAAGGTATAGATCGGATCATTCAGATCGTTAAAGTTTAGTTGAAAAATGATTTGAGTTATGAGGAGATTCCAGTGGAGATCTTAGACAACAAGGAAAAGGTCCTCAGCAACAAGATAGTTAAGCTAGTTAAAGTCATATGGGGAAACCATTCCGTGGAAGAGGCCACATGGGAGCCCTTGGAAGCCATGAGGGAAAAGTATCCACACCTCTTCAATGACTCAGGTATGAAGTTTCGAGGACGAAATTCTTTTAAGTGGGGGAGAAATGTTGGCCCCTAAATTTTTTTTATACATAACCATAATTAAATTAATTTTAGTATCTCGCTAGATTAATATATGTTGGAATTAATTAGCTTGCTAATGTGGGTAAGATAATATGACATAGGTTAAGGGAATTGAAGTATTAAAGTAGTAAGAGTGTGTAAGGGTAAATTTGGCAAGTCTAAGAAGTTTAGAAACCATAAGGCTTTTGAATGAAGGGAAAAATGGACATTGTGCAATCATTAAGGATATAAAAGGAGAAGATGAAGGGTGGGCTTGAGTTGGAAGAATCTAAAAACGTGGTTGAAGAAAAGAAAGAAGAGAGAAGCATGACAAAAGAGAAAAAGAAGAGGAAGAATAGAGTTATGCTACGTTTTGATTTTTCTTAGTCTTAAAGAGTGATTTTGAAGTTGAGCAAGAAGGGAAAAAGGAAGAGGAAGATTAGACCCTTATTTTGATCTAAAAGACTCATTAAATGGTGAAGATTCAAGGTAAGTTGATGTTAAATCTTTTGGAGTCTTGGAAAGGTTTTGGTACAAAGAGCTTAGAAAATGCATGGGTTTAAGTATTCTAGCGCCAATTTTATGCATACGTTTTTTTGGGTTCTCATTTGGAATTCCTATTGAATTGGGATTTGTATCAATGTTGAAGAAAATCAAGGGAGATAAGAGTAGCAATAGGAGAGGCACATTTGAGCAAGTTATAAGCAAGAAATTCAAGGTAGGTTTCACTTTTATAATTAAGTAATAAACCATTAAAGTTTCTTCCAAGAAATGACAATAAATGATTTTTAACTACTTTATTCATGTGCATTTATTGTTTTGTTTTAAATGTTGTAAGAATGTGCTACATGGTTGTATATGAATTGTGTTAATTGTTGGTGATTGATGAAAAGACTCTAAAAGGCATTTCTCTTTGAAAAGATACATATTTATGAAATCATGTTTTCGAGAATGGTTTTCAAAATATATCAAGTATATGAAAAGCAAGTTTTCAAAAAAGTGTCATTTTAGGAAACAAGTTTACAAGTTATGACATATGTGTTATGTGGGTTTGTGGTAATCCCTCAAGAATCTTCACGTGCATATTGACTAAGTTATAGGCTTCTCCCACCTGCTCGCTAGTGGCACGGAGTTCCTCCATGGACTACCTCAAGTTCATGACCACACAGGACCATTATGTGGAAATGTGTATTGCGTGATTTTTATGGATCTACCCAAATCATTTTGATATGCTATGTGTTCATGATAAGTGGATAACAGTTATGCATACACATTTTTCATAAATATGAATTTCTACATCGGAATGACTTTATAAATAGTTTTGCTTGTTACCAATTATAAAATTATTAACCCCAGGCTTTAAGCTCACCCCCATCCTCCTCCCCCATATCCAGCTGATGAGCAAGATATCAAATAGTTAAGAGTCAAGGCATCACTATGATTTTCGTTTATTTTGTATTTGAAGCAAATCTTGTAAAGCAAGGCTTTAGTTGCATTTTGAGCAAATCATGGTTCATGTATCTTTTATATTTTGGGATTTTGAGATATTAATACAATTGCGGCTTAAAATGCCCATTAAAGCTTTATAAAACTCTTATCTTTTGATGCAAATGGAATATGATTGCATTTTTGCTCATGGCTCTCTCTCAAGTTTCTTTATTGCATTTTTAAGTTTTCATAAGGGAAAAGTTCGTGTTTGGATGTCAGGGGAAGATATGGATTAATCTAGGATGATTTTGGCAAATGTGCCTTCTAGAAAGTTGTAGGTCTTTCTTTTAACTTTCCAACGGTATATACTATAGAATTTTTGGACATCTGGGGTCAAAAGTTATGGTCCATAAGAGGGAAGATGCTTAGGAGTATAAACTGGTATAGTTTGTAAAGACTTATCGTCTGTGATGATGTCATATCGTCTGTGATGATGATATATCATCTATAAAATTGTATCATCTGTGATGACATCATTCGTCTTTAAAGTTACAGCGTCTTAACTTGAATTTGCTTCGTCTTAAGTTGACTTTGCTTTTTCTTAAGAGTTGCACTGTCTTAAGTTGACTTTGCTTCATCCTAAGTTGACTCTGACTCGTCTGCTTTCTATTTCATCTGTTTTTTTTGCTTCGTCTATTTTCTGCTTATGCGATCTAAACTTCTTCATCTATACATTATTTGTCTTATCATATCGTCTACTCCATTTTTGACCCTTTAGATGATAGAATCTATCTTCAAGGTCTGTATAAAAGTTGTAGATCTTGAGGTCTTCTATAAAAAAGTTTTAAGATGATCTAAATCTGATATACCAAATGACAGTTATGCTAATTGGCCCAAGACAGGTGCAATATGATTAAGGTCAAAACCCTGTTTGATTCTTTTAAACATAACTTTGTTATGGGATCTCCAAATGAGATGACATTTTTCTCTAAATAAACTAGACACATATAGCCACAAATGTTCTGAATAAGTCAGATTAAAATTTCCAGTTTGAGGTTTCCCAAAAAATCTATTCTGAAGTAGGAAAAGTGAGATGTTTTGATTTTTTGTCCTGGTGGGAGCTCGCCACCCTTGTGGCATAAGCATTCAGATGTCACTTAGGATGTTGGGCACGTGACCCACGAGAGCGGGGTGCCAAACAATAATTGTGAAATTGGAAATTAAAAAATGAGGTAAAATTTTACAATAGTGTCATTTAATATTTTATATCTTGAGTCCTTTAAGTTTTACCTCACAATCATTATCCAATCAAGATTTTCTGGATAAACAATTTGTGACTAAGGCGGAAGAATCTTATGTGGTCTATGAAAATAAATATAAAATGAAGAAAAGGAGGCAAAGAATTAACACGAGGTTTTACATGGTTTGGCTTTAAAGCCTACTTCAATAGATGAATTATTAGAACTAGATCTTTATTAGGGTTTATGTAAGTTACGTGCGACAATCAATCCTTATTTCTATGGTGAAAAACATATCTCATCATAACCACATTCCTTATTAGGGGGATGCATAAATATTTTATATTGAATACTAAATATGTTGGAGTTATATAAATATAGTGCCTTAGAAAGCAAGTGTATTTACATGTAACTTTATCTTCTTCAGTTACAATTTTTTAATGAAAAAATTTATTATTAATAAAAAAAAAGAGTTTGGTTTTATTTGTGTGAGCATTATATATCTAGTCAGAAGGTACCAAGATTCTTTTGTAAGTAATATACATATAAATAGAGATGTATGGGAAACATGTACATTACTAAAATTTCAATTACTTGATTCACAATTGAATAATCAAGTTGGTCGCTTGATTATGCTCTAGACTGTAGTGTTGAGATTTATCTCCACGTAAGTTAAGAAGTTTACTTTAAGGGAATGATGAGTTTTTCATATCATTATAGTAGTTGACTATTGATAATGGCACTATTAAATGAATCTGGAATCAAGTATATTTTAAAAAATAAAGTGGGTCATTACTTTAATTTTAAAATGTACAACTTAAGCATTCGTTTATTATGGACCACAATCTTGATGAGTGGTGAACTTGTATGTGTTTCATTATAATTCTTGATATGTTCGAAATGGATTTTGACAGAGTATTAATCCAGTGTCTACATGTTAGAATTATTAATTGAAATATGTATCAGGGAACATTCACTCAAATTAAGAGTTTATAGTGATATCATCACTTCTAAATGTTTTAA
>JANSVA010000005.1:39097266-39109923 GCA_025504915.1 Erythroxylum reticulatum
TCCAAACAACATAACATACACATGGAAATCACTAATAGTCCACATCAAAGATGCTTTTAACAAAAAATTTTGTTTAATAGATAGATCATATATCTCCACACCAAATTCTCAAAGATGATACAATTCAGAGACCAATGGTTGTAATAAAACATCAAATTTATGCTTTGAATTCGTAGGCCTTGGCACAATCACCATTAAGAACATATATGCCTCATCCATATACATTCATGGAGACAATTATAAAGAGTAATTATGATTGGTCATGATGAATATTGTTGGCTGAATTGACCAAAAGGTTGGAATCCGTCTATCGACAATCCCAACCTAACATTTGCGTTTTAGCTGTAAACTCAAAATAAGTGTTATTGAAATGTTTCCATGCGAGTGCATATGATGAATGACTCATTATGCCATCTTTATGTTTATGATTATTCTATCATCTTATATAACATGTCGTAACATCATAGGCATATAGTCTTTGAAGTCTCGGAGTTAGCGGGAAATAATACATCCGCTTCTAGGGTACTAAGTTTTATTTCATAGAACGCTTTTTAGGTTTGAACCTAGATTGACCACAAAATTTGCACTCTTGTAATTCCACATCATATCCCCAAAATAAACATACATCCAAAATTGCAACAATCAATTTTTTCAACTGGCAAACCAAGACCCCTAATATGTTTCTTCATATTGTTGAAATTATTAACCATTGTATGATCAGACGCAATGATTCATTATACCAAGCAAGAATTTTATCCAAACTTCGATCAGAAATATGCCCTTCAAACTTTGTGTTCAATATTCAAGCAATTAAAGATAATTTAGTCATGGTCTCAAAATTTGACCATAATTCTTAGCCAACTAATTTTAGCAAGTCAAAAAACTTTTTTGCATATGTGTTTGGTTCTTCTTCAAGATTTTCTATATTTTTCTGAAAGGTATAATCGGCTGTCATATACCATTTGGGTGTAAGGATTTTCAGTTGCACCCATATTATTTGTTATAAATCCAGTTCCTCCTTCAAACTCATCCATATTGATTGATGAGTTACCTTCAGTACCCTCTGAGGTGATACAAATTAATGGCTCCCAATATCGTGTCCACCCTTTGAGGTGATGCAAATTAATGGTTTCCACTCAAAATAATTTGGAACAAACCATTTTCTTAACAAATGGAGATTCACTTCATTAATAGGAAGAAAACGAATGTGTTTGCACTTTTTGGATGGACATTTGATCTTTGGAACATCCATATATGCAAGTTAAGAACATGTATAGTGAATAAAAGCTTTAACTCCGTCTACAAACTTAGGATTAATGAAACATCGGATGTTAGTTGTCTATACATCCAAGATCTATCAACATTACTCATTTCTGCAAAACTGTTATTTAACAAAGTGATTTCATAGTTAGTATCCTTCATTTCCCCTAAGTTTATAGAACATGTAATCTTTACTTTATAAAACATCTCCTAAGTTTTTTTAGATCTTTGACCATTTCCCCTCTAATTTGAAACTAACCTATCCCACCATTTGAGTTCACAATTATACAAAATGAATATATGTGAGTATCAGTCAAATTAAACAATATGCCAACCAAGCACTATGGTACGTGGCATTGTTTATACCTTTGAATCGAGAAAACAAGTTCTCACTGTGACTCCTAGGTTAGTGGATTTTTTTACCAATAATCCTCATGGGAGCTGCATCATAGGTTTCCAACCTATATACAATCCTAGGGGTTTATTATGCCTCAAATCATCTATAATTATACAAACTCATTCAACATGTAGTAAATACTTATATAATTCATACATCTAGCCATCAATCATTATAACTATATTCTAAAACAACAACATACAAAACCAAGATAGCCATATTTGCATTAGTCACCAATAATTTGACTTCCAAAGTTTGATTTTAAATAAGAAATATGGTACGTGACATTGTTACACCATATGAATCAAGAAAGTAAGTTCTCGCTGTGACTCCTAGGCTTTTGTAATTTTTAACCGATTACCTCAAAGAAGCTACATCATGGGTTTCCAGCCTATATACCATCCTAGGGGTTATTATGTTTCAAATCATCTATAATTATACAAACTCATTCAACATGCAGTAAATCCTTATGTAATTCATACATCTAGCCATTAATCATTCTAACAATATTTCAAAACAACAATATACAAAACTAGGATAACTATGTTTGCATTAATTACCAACAAGTTGATTTCCAAAGTTTGATTTTAAACAAGCACTATAGTAAGTGGCATTATTACATCATATGAATTAAGAAAGCAAGTTCTCGCTGTGACTCTTAGGCTTGTGGAATTTTTCACCGATAAGCCTCATAGGAGCTACATCACGGGTTTCTAGCCTATATACCATCTTAGGGGTTTATTATGCAAAGAATTGTCATGTCAATTACATGAGTTTCTTATGTTAATACGAAGTTTGAATTAATCACCTACAAGTTCAAGTCTTTATGTTTCAATTTAAACAATTCCCATATATAAATTACATGACACCTTAAATTCTACATCAATAACACCTTCTGAGTTTGGGATATGTCAAAGTTGGTATTAAAGTTTAGGCTTCATTTGGGATTAGGAGATAAAGTCATATGACTTGAAGTTTTATGGTATGAAAGGTTTGAGTAGGCCTTAACTAAGTCCTAAAAGACAAAACTAGTTTGGGATTGGGATTTTATCTTAAAGATGGATTGATTAACTTCGTGTTTTACTTATCTTCATTATCATAAGAAATGGATTTAAGATCACTTAGCCTATCTGTTAAGGAAGAAGTGTTGAGGCCATTTGGCTAATGTGTTAAACAAAGGTGAGGAGAATTAGGTGATAAGTATAATTTTTGTTATAAATTTTAGATGTTTTCTTATAAGATTTATTGACTTTGCCTTTAGAGAGGAAAATAAAATTATGTATTGATTTTATTTTAAGAAGAAACCTATTTCCATTCTTTCTAATAAAAGGATAAATGCAAAGTTGAAGAAATTGAAGTCACAATTAATAGATTTTTTTATAAAGGGTTTATGTAAACAATCTCTTCACTTTAGGGAGAACTACTTTTATTTCTAAACGAGAAAGATGGATCTTTATGGTTATGCATTTAGTATAGTAAACTTAAGAAGGTTTTCATAAAAAATGAATACCCTCCTACATATGTATGTATATATATATATATGTATGTATGTATGTATGTATGTATGTGTTGTTTGATCTATTACAAGGACTGTGTTGCTATTTTAATGTTGATTTGAGGTCATCAATCACCAGTTGAGAGTTAGGTAGTAGGACATACCTAAGACTGCTTTTGGATCTTAGTATAGATATTATGAGTTTTTAGTAATACCTTTTAATTTTACTAATGCACTTGCAAACTTTATGTTTCTTATAAATATAGTTTTAAAGCTATTTTGGATAAATTTGTCATTATTCTTATTAATGATATATTGGTATATTCTAAAAGTAAGAACATATTAAGCACTTAAAAAAAGTTCTCTAGACCTTTAAAGAATATAATTTATATGCTAAGTTTTCTAAGTGTAAGTTTTGGCTAGATTAAGTTAACATTCTTGGTCATATAGTATTTAAAAATAGGGCCATTGTTGATCAAAAGAAGATTGAGATAGTTAAATAATGACTTAATCCTACCTAAACGACAAAGATAAAAGGTGTCTTAGGAAAGATAAGGTATTACAAGAGATTTATTTAGAAATTTTCAATAATTATTTCATAATTAACTAGGCTTAAGCATAAAAACATCAAATTTATTTAGAGTGATTAATATGAAGAAAGCTTTTAGAGGTTTAAATAAAGCCTTATTATTGTGACAATTTCATCCCTTCCTTTTAAAGATGAGTATTTTGTACTATATTTTCATGCTTTTTGAGTTAGTTTAAGGTATGTTTTAATTCAAAATGATAAAGCATTACCTATTTACTAAGGTAACTTAATTGATAGAAAGTGAGCTATCTTGCTCATGACTTTGAGATAGAAGTCATGAGCAAGATGTCAAATTAAAGTAAAATCTTCATAAACTTTATTTGTGAACTATGAAGTATTACATGATTATGAAGTAATATAGTACAATTTATTGGTAAGGTACATCTAAGTATCAAAATAAGATTTGACAATATTATCTCTATGGAGTTACCTCTAAAGTATATATTGCTTGTAAGAGTTTTTAAATATATTTTAAGTAGTTGACTAATTATCCAAATCAATATCAACGGGCAGTAAAGAAAGTTTAATGCATTAAAAAAAATCAATGTTTAGGATTTTTACCTCAATTGATGATTAAACTAGAACCTCAACTTAGTAAAAAAAACAATGATTACCCATACAATCAAATTAGAAACAAAAACTTATACAATCAAAGCAGTACACAAAACCAAGTAAAAAAAACCCAACGACGTCGTAAAAAACAATCAAAGATGGACCACTTACCTCAACTAATGATTAAACGAAGACGAAAACGATGGCACGAGATGGAAGAAGACGGAGCAAAGAAAGGCAAACAGTGAGGAAATCGAAGCATGCACGATGGAGGATGGAGGACCTTGGATGGAGACGACGACAGGGAACCAGTGACGGCAACAGAGCAGAGAATGAGGATGGATGAGGGGGTGGGGTTTGTAGGTAGGTTTATTGTTTAACAAAAAGTTCATCGATTGGTGTTAAACCAAATGACGTCATTTTCATTTAATTAAAAATTTTGAAGTTGAAACTAACAACGACATTTAGGTTTTAATTTTACCAACAAAATCATAATTTCGTTGGTAAATCACTGATGAAATCTAGTCTCGTCGGTAAACCTCGACGCTTATTTATGTCACCAAGCATTCCCACCTAATTTACTGGTGGATATCACTCTTCCGTCATTTCCGGGATAATTTCCCTCCACCTTTACCAATATATATTTTTTCCATCATAAAATGTAATTTTTTCCAACAATGTTACCAACAGAAATTAATTTTTTGTCGCTAATTCAATACAACATTTTTACTATCTGTAATTTGTAATTTTCTTATAATGCTTTAATTTCCAAACTTGTGATTTGATTAATTAGTAACACTATTTATTTGTTTGATATTAGTGTTGAGAATAGATGTTTAACATCCTACCAAAAGAAAAGTAAAGTTGTTAGTAGTACCTATTATTTCTTTGAAGAAGTAACAAGTTAGATACTTAAGCTTTTTGGGGATGGTGACTGAATTTTTTAGCATTTGAAAGATTAATGATGTTGTTTGTTTTTCTCTAGTTAAAAGTGAGTTGTAAAAAATACTTTGTATTTTTATCTCCCTATTTAAGCCATTGATTCCTTAATTTTTTCCTTATAAGGGAATTACGAGTCTCTAAAAGTTAAATGTAATTAACTAAAGCTTCCCTTTCTACTTTCTGGGCTTTCATGAATTAGATTTAAGCTTAACTATTCCTGAATGAGATTAAGCTTTACAAGGGCATCATTCTTATCTAGCTCTTTGTTGTTTTATTTTATACTATTAAGGGCTTTAATTTCAACCTTGATTACCTTCAACCTTGGCATGCATTTAAAAGCCTCATAACTCTCAAATTTGGTATTTAGTCCTCTGGTGATTTTTTTTTTCAAAACCAATCACCCCAAGCAAGTAATTGTTAAATTTAAAGTGAGCTTTTCTATTATTATAAGGATTGGTCAATTATACTTGAATTGGCAAGTGACTAGAGTATAAAGGATTATTGAAATGTGCATAGCTATTTAGTATGCATGAAAACCAATAGAGCATGTCCCTATCTAATTTCTTCTAAAAAATTCAACTTCTAATCTATTTATTGCTCAAAATATAGAAATGCCATTTGTATCTAAGACTAGATAATATACAGAAAGTGGTGCACCTTAAGAAATCATCAATTTAGGGATTCAATATGGATTTGTTACCTTCTTATTATTAAGCTAAAAGTGTACAGTTAAAATCCCCTAAAAAATTAAAGGGATTAAGATAATTCAATATAGTGGTGAGATCTCATTATAATCCTTTCATTTATGATTTCAAGTTAGTTACATATACCAAAGTGATATTAATTTTGTTGATAAAGGCTATAATTTGGCAATATAGGAGATAATTAGTATGGTGAGTTTGGTACAAGATGATTTCTTTCATATCAAAAGCAATAATTATTCTACCACTAGGTTGGATGATTCTTGATTATTTCCAATTTTTTTAAGAAAACCAAGCCCTTTTGGTATATTGTGCCTTTTTATTTCAGTCTCTAAAAGACCAAAAAATAAGGTTTCTTAAAGACTAGATAATCTTCTAAAACATATTATTTTTGGGTTATTCAAAATCCTAGTGCTCTAAACTATAATTGTCATATATGATTAGAAGAAGAGTTGTCATTAGCTTCCTTCTTCTTTTTTTCTTTTTGACTTCCTCCTTAGGTTATTGAAAAAAAAATCATAAACATATTTCATAACCTTTGTTTTCAATTTTATGCATAGTTTTTAAGGATTTGGAAACATTACAGGATTTGGAAACATTACAGCATCTATTTTACTTTCTAAATTGGTTAGCATATAGACTAAGTTTACCTAATTTCCTCCAATGTAGTTTTCTTCATTAGAATTGCCTTTTAGTCCTTTATCAAGCCTTCTAGATACTAGGCTATTAATTAGATCCATCCTTTTCTCTTTTTCTATCTCCTTATACTTCACCTTATCTTAAGAATTAGCCATATCTTATGGAATTTTCATATGTTCTTCATTGGTGGAGTGATTTCAATTCCCATAAGGTTATTGTATATGTCTATTTCAAAAATTCTACATATAACTTCCTAAAATCTAGAGGGATCAAGTTTTGTAGGCTTCTATTAATGGAGAATTTTCATCTTCTATCTGCTTACCTTCTTCATCAAACTTTATAATTTTTAAGTTATCAAGCATATTTTTATTTAAGCTAATTTTGTGAAAAATTTTTCACAACCGATTCTTCTTAGTTCAATTTTTGTTTCTGGCAAAGTGGTTTTCCTATAGAGCTTGCTAAATAGATTACACAAACTGTAGACCAATACTCAAGAAGAATATTATGGAAGTTAAAAAATGGACAAATAACTCAATCTTTTTTTTTGACATTTCCAAGCATATTCCTACTTTTGCAATAAGAGGGATTTTCCAAATATATGCTATGATTTAGATTGCACTTGAGTCATTATAGAGTTTGAAGATGAATATCCCATCTTCCTTTAATAGAGTTCTTTTTAACCTCATATTTTTTCGAGAGTTATTTGCTTTAGCTTGAACTTACGAGAAGAAGTGCTTCTTATTTGTAAAGAAGCTTATTAGGGATGAGGTCTATTTAGAAGCTTTTGCTTATATTATTTTCAAAGTTTAAGAAACTATGATATTGTCCTATATAGAAGGAGAATAGATGTATTTTAGTTTGTCCATATGAGAGGAATCTCCTACCACATGTTGCCAAGATCTTTTGATTGGAATAAATAAGTGACCAACTTGAGGAGAAAAAGAAGAAGTAAAGCCTAAACCTTGGACAGTAGGGAAAGATGAGGAAGGAATAGTAGGGGAAATTGATTGAAAAAGATACAGTGAGAATATGGAGAGGTTTATTAGTGGAAGTTGATTGAATGAGATGTAATGAGAATAGGGAGAGGAGAAGAGGTTTGTCTAGGAATCTATAGAACTGGATCTATAAGCAAGTTGTTCTTCTACAAAAGAGTGGGAGTTTGGGGCATTAAAATGGAAGATTGATATGCAATGAAAGCGTTCGGGCATTGAAAAGGTTCTCTAGATGAAGTTGTGATTTAAGCAAGGTTAGCTTCCAATAGAGGAAGTTAACATAACAAAGAACTTAAGCGAGACTTTAGAAATTAGGTTAAAAAAGGTAAGTCAAATTTCTTTTTTAATTGAGAAAAAATAATGCAGGAGCTTCAAATGAGGGTTTTCAGAGAGAAGATGGAGCTTCTCATTCATTATACTATGATGACTGTGGATTATTTCTTTACTATTAAGTTTCACTTTAGTCTCCCACTATATAATATTCGACTACTAATTTAAGTGACATAATAAATTAAAAAGACTGAGGGAGTTGATCCAAACCGAAGAAGACTACTAGGAATTAAATAAGAGATGATTGTGGTAATAATTATCTTAATTACAAAGATACAAGCCATATCATTTAACATAAAAAAAATGGAATTATGTCCTTTTTCTGTAGCATGAATTTGATTGAAAGCCATAAGACAAAAAAAAATTAGAAGGCAATTGGGAAATCATACTAAATCACAACACTAACTGGTTTATTATCTTTCTATAAAGATCTCACCATAAGCTTTGCTGGTACATTTTCAATATGCCTCATGTAAATGAAAATTTTTTCTCTACATAATATAAGTGTTGGTGAAAAAGTTATCTCTAATAGAGGAGAATCTGCTCATATAAGTAGGAGCCCAAAACTAGGTGTTGTTATTGATAACTGTTTATATTTTTTAGTGAGTTAGTAAACCAACAATAGTGGAACTGATGTTGAAATTTAAGAAGGGTTTAATTAGGTGCCAAATATCATACCATAACTAAGTTCTTCTTCCATCTCCTATTATTACTTTTAAGACATCCTTGGACCTTTCTCTTAGTTTCAGTATCTATTGAAGATTCTAGGAAATTTTAATAATCCAAAAATTTTTCTTATTAAAAAGTGATATGAATCTATTGAACCCACAAGGAATCCTAATCACAAAAGAATTTTATATTCTCTTGGTAAGGATCACCATTTTCTTCATTCTAATTCAATGAAATCCAACCCATTATTGGCTTTTAACATGAATATCTCACTTCCTTTAATATTTCCCTTAGTTGTATCCTTTTATCTCTAGTCTATAGAAGTTCTTAGAATTTTTCATTATATTTCATTAGAATTATAATAAAGAATAAGTAAGATCCCTAATAAATGTCTAAAGAACTAAAAATTGAGGAAATCAATTATGATCTTCTTATAAATGCAAAATTTTTATTGTTCTAATTCCCAATTATCCTTTGAACTAGCTCAAATAATGGTAAGTATTTATAATGGATTAGTTTACATGCAGTAATGGCGATGTCTAGGTACTTAAAAAGAGCTTCATCAAGTCTAAAGCCCATTAGTTTTCTAATTAAATTTGCATCTTCTTGATTCTCTATTAAAGAAAAGTAGAATATTTTTATTGAGGTTGATGGTAAGCTTAAAAGCATGTTGAATTCCTGTAACTTTTTAAAAATTATAATTCAATTTATTCAACATTTCCTCTGCTAAATAAAAATAAATCATTTGTGAAAAGAGGTTAAAATGTTTAAGAAGGTTAAACTTATTACGATATTTAAAGTTTCTTTGTCTTTTAATACCGTTAGTACCCAAGCGAACAAGGGATTTAATACAAATAATGAATAAATAGGGTAAGAAAGAGTCACCTTGATTTAACACTTTTGCATCTTAAGCAATTGAGATGTCACCCCATTGATTAAAACACAGAAGGAAGTAGTTGTTACACATTGCCTCAACCAATTGATAAAGATGACATATGATTCAAAAGATTCTATAGTGCCAAATAAAAAGTTTCAGTCCATTTAGTTGAAGGCTTATTATGGTACTTCTTGAATAACTTTTGAACAAGTAAAATATTGTTACTAATGTTATAACCATAAATAATGCATTATGGGAAGGACTAATCAAAGCTTTAAGTACTTCCTTGAGCATGTTAGGTATCAATTTTAGAAATTATCTTATAAATCACATTGAAATATGAGATGGACCTGAAGTCTTATTGGTTGTGACACCATAGAGATAAAGAATAATAATTTTCTTTTTAACTAATAGAGTGAAATAACATTAAAGAAATTTTTAAGGATGGATAAAGATATAGAGTTTCCAACCAAGTGTTAAACCTTCTAGAAAAATATGTATTTAAACCATCAAGGTTGGTGCCTTATCAGCATTTAGATTAAACAAAGAATTTTCAATGTTTTTGCTAGTGAAAAGGGTTGGTAACAGAGGCTACTTGTTTCCGAGAAATATTGTGTCTAATAAATGAAGTTCCCTGAAAAACCTTAAACCTTGACCTAAATAGCTGAATGAACTTTTCAAAATGATCAAAAGCTAACTTCTTGATCACTTCTCAATTTGCTTTACGTCAATATTCTTCAAATCATTTTAAAGATTATCTTGAGCTTAGTTTAGTTCCTTTTTATAGTCATTAATTGTTGGCTATAGATTGCTCATAGAGGAGCTATTCAATATTTTGAGTTCCTTCTTAATTTCTTGAAGCTTCCTCATACACTTAAAGGCCTTAAACTTATTGACCGAAACATTTAAGCCTTATAAAACTATATTTTCAAAGCTTAGCAATCCTAATAGGTAGTTATTAAATCTAAAAGGAGATTTCCTTTTACTAGCTTCAAATTAAGGGTAAAGGAAAAGATGAATTTTGAAAGAAAAAATTCACGTCATCAAATAATTATGGAAGGGGAACTTTTTTAATAATAGTGTCACCACTGCCAGTTGGACTCCAATTTGACAATGGAGGATCTTATTAAAAGAAAAGGGTCATGTCATTAGATAACTAATAGATTGTAAACAAGTTAAAACTTTAGTCAGTTAGGAGTTAGATTCAATAGGTTTTGAAAATAATGGGATTCTTTTTAACAATCTGCAAACGCTAGGGTTTGACCTATATTTTTAACGAAAACCTTAAATTTAAAAAGGTATTTTCCTATAGTATTTCTTACTTAAGACTTCTTTGTTTAACTGTTAACCATTTAATGACTATAATATTATCCAAATTGAAGAATGCAAAACCCATATTAGTAAAAAGTTGCACGCACATTATCAATTATTGCAAATCCAACTCTATAAGCTTCATATTACCTAAAATACTACTCTATATTTTTTACTCAAAAGCAATCATAGTCTCCAAGACCGCTTCCATTCCTAGTACCACTCCCTTTCCACTACTCCATTTCTAGTAAATCATCTCTTAATAAATAATAAGGTAATTCTGCTACAAATTTTTCTGTACAAAAATTATTACCATAATTATCTATTTACATAACCCTAACTAAGAAAACATCATTATACCTTCAAAAAATGTTACAATATTTTATATTTTAAATTTTAAATCTAATAATATTTGATTATTTCTTTCTTTTAAAACATACATTTCTTTAACAAAATAATGTAATATAGAAACTATTAAAGTATTGATAAAATTTATTATTATTTTGTTGTAGTTGTTGTTATTCACCTTTTTATTTCTTTAATTTTTATGACTTTTTTCTTAATTTAGTTCATAACATTTTCTTCAAATATCTTTTCCAACCATCCTTTTAAGTTGTAGTGAAGCCAATAATTATACCTTTACATACTTGTTAATCTATGTTAGCACATATAGTTATATGGATTAACATTTCAATTATCTAGATATATAAGTTACCATCTATATTCCACCATCCAATCCTACTTCTATCATATTTTGAAAAGATTACTTATTATGTTTCCTTAAAATCACAATTCCGTAAGTAATGGTCTATTATAGTAACGTTGTACCTTATAATCCATACTATATTTTCATTCTTAGGAAAGCATTTTACTAATATATTCCATATCACTACCTAACTCTTCTACTTATTTCTCAGAAATATTATTTATCTAATTTCTTTTTTTATTTTTAATACCTTTTAATATATCCTTATATTGAAATATGAATATGTTGATGGTATACTTAGCCATTGATTTTCTTCTTTTTCAAAGAGTATTTGAATAATGTAAACATTTGCTTTTATTAGACTTTTGTGTGTTACTAATTCTAGTTTTCAATTTACTTAAATGTTGTAAATATAATTTTTTTATAATTATTTGTGTACTAAAAATTTGTGATTTTAATTGCTTCTTGATGTCTGGGTGAATGTTCTTAGTAGTGCAAGTCTTGTGGCTTGAGATATTTCTTTATTATATTCATGTTTATTGTGTGTCTTCTTTTTCTAACGTCGGCGAGGAAGTTACACTTTTTGCCTATAGGAAAATTACTGTAGATGTTGGTGGGTTTGCGGTGTGGGGTGGCTGCTGCGTGTGTGCTACTGGCGTGGGAGTGTGAATGTGCGAGCTGCGAGGGTGAGTGCGTGGGTGTGTGTGTGTAGTGTTGCTGCTGGCGTTAGGAGGGCCTGGTTAAGCTACGTGTGTTGGTGACAAATGTGTGTTGCAACTTCGAGTATTAGATGGAGGCAGAGGATGTTCTGCAAAGATGAAAGAGCACCCAGAGTCAGCTCTTGGGGGATCTAAAGTTTAGAGGGTCAACCTTGACAATGCCTAAACGGCTATTTTACACAGACATAAAGGTGATTTCTAGAGTGAGAAACACAATGTCTGGTCACGTTGGTAAGCTTAGAGAATTTGGAGGCACGGGCAGGCTAGCGCGTTTGAAGGAAGCAAAAATCAAGGCTTAGCTCGTGTGTTGTCCAGGTTTGATTCTCATTCATAATTATTTTCTTCTGTGTGTAAAATTGGTTCTTGGGTATTTGTTTCAAGGTACATGGAGGCTGTGCAGGTGTTGGTTTATGCCCTACAGCTAATTACTTTAGTTGTAGTTCAGTGACAAATTATTTAAAAGGCATTCTTTATCTTG
>JANSVA010000005.1:39117109-39127739 GCA_025504915.1 Erythroxylum reticulatum
GAATAATAAAATTTTTTGCTGCTAATTTTTGAGTTGGAGTACTTTAAATACATATATTGATGAAAACAAAGAAATTAGAAGGTAAAAGTACACTTAAATATTTCAAGACTATTTATAAGCATGTGGAGCACAAAGTTACCTTTATATCAAAAAAAATTTATAACGTTGATTGTTTAACTTTAAAATCATAAGCCAACGTATATAAATTAACGTTAACTTATAACGTTACAATCATTAAAGCCAACGTTCTTGGGAGGGAGGAGCCTGTTGCGTCACTTGCGTGTTGCCATTGGAGAGGAGTCTGTTGCTGTTGGAAAAGCCAGAGTTAAAATTTAAAACATCAGTACATCACGTCATCACTTCTTAGAGAGGAGGCTGTTGATGGGGCTCCCTCTCATAATGGGCCCTGGGCAGGTGCCTGCCGGCCTTGCCCAAGCTAGCACTATGTTTAATCAAACTCTTGAAAATATTTCACCTTTTATTTTTTTTTTGCAAAACTGCATAATGTTTTTGTCTGTCAAAAAGTGTAGAGAATGTCAAAGAAAAAGTTAATTATCATTTTTAAAAACTTAATTTGGCTCAATGTTAATAGGCCACGTGGTGACCATGTATCTAATAAGTCTAACGATGTGGTCTCAACACCATTAAATATAGAGTTAATAGTGAATGGTTTTTTTGTACAAAATTGAAAGTTCAGATTATGTCAATATTGGCTAATTTGTTATTTCTTTATATATTGTATCTGTGTTAATATCATTTTTTTCTTATAGATTGCTAATATTAATTGTATTGAGTATGATATTGAAAGTGTTTCATTCTTGAAAATTTTTAATATTAAATTACTGATCAAACCATTTATGCATCAAATTGTGAATATAATTCAATTATTTTTAATATATTTGCATAAAAAAGAAATCATTTGAAATATTAAAATTTAATATGTTACTTATAATTGTATGATGAAAAATTGGTGATAAACTTGCTTGATTTTTACTTTTCAAAAATAATTATAGTTTTAAATAATTTTATGATCTCTTTATTATATATTTAGAAGGCTCGGTAATAGTTTGGAAGAAGAAAATACTTTTTTATTTTAAATGAATTAAGAATAATTTTAAACTTATTTTAACAATAACGGTAGAATGTATTATTAAAATGATCTCATATATTACTTATTTATTTAGATATACTAAAAAAGTTGACGCAAATACTTTACTTCAAAACACATTTTTTGAATATTTAAATAATATTAGAAGGTTTGATTTTTTTTTTTTATATAACAATGAAATACAACCTCTTTGAAAAGCAAACGAAGTGTGCATTGCATTGTGCACCATTTTGGCATTTGGGTCAAGAGTTTAATTTTAATGACAAAATTTAATATAATGATTAGAATAATAAATATGTCGTTTTTACATAAATTTCGTATTATTTCTCATTAATATTTTAAAGGTTTTGAACTATTTTAATGAAGATTGGTAGAAATAAAAATGTGATTAAAATTTTTTACAAAGAATTCAAATAAAAAAGTAGTAATCCAATTATTAAAGAAGAAGAGATATAATTAGAAATATAAATCTATTTATTATTATTATTATTATTATTATAAATAATGATTTAAGATATTATTTAATATTGTATTATATTAAATTAAAATTGGTAAATCTTTCAACCCAAAAAAAAAAAAAAAACTCCGCCGGCAATCAGAAAACTGGTTTCCATGGTGTGAAGCGCAGAACTTTCCCAAATTCATGTGAGCACATCCCCATTATTTCAAAATTATTATTCACGTTTCCCCGCCCATATAATAATTAACCAGACGACACGTATTCGGTCTCCCACTTCTTCACTTCAGTCCCACTTCCACGCCAACTGCCACCGCTAAACCCTTTTTTCTCTGTACAAGCAAAAATTAGGCAAAATGGAAGAAGAAGACCAACGTAAGATTTTAGATCTAGTCAAAGAGCTAGTTCATCGCCTGCTCTCCCAAAACCCTAATTCCCAAAACCCTAACTCTCCTGATTTCAGTTCTTCTCTTCGCTACGCAATTCGCATCTTGCAGAGTAGATTAACCCCTTCCGTTTCGATTGATGCCGCTGCCATTGCCGAAGCCGTCAAGCGCCGTCTCGCTACTCAGGGTAAGTCCTCTCAAGCCCTTACCTTTGCTGATCTTTACAACAAGTTCGCTTCCAAGACGGGGCCTGGTAGCATCAATAACAAATGGGCAGTTCTTTATTTGCTCAAAATCGTATCTGAGGATCGGAAGTCTGCGGAAAGTGCACCTGCTTCTACGTTTTTGTTGCCTAATTTGGGATTATACGACTCTGAATTGAGCGACGACACGCGGGTTCCTAAGAAAGATGACACAGGTTGGAATAATGGGGTTTTGTTGGTCACTATGGATCCAGAGAATCTGCGTGAGATTGCTTTTAAAGAGTTTGTGAATTTGGTTAGAGAGGAAAATGAGGTCTCTGAGGAGGTTTTGGTGAGAGATGTGCTTTATGCTTGCCAAGGGATTGATGGGAAGTATGTAAAATTCGATGCAGATGTTGATGGGTACGTTTTGCCTGATGCGGTTAAGGTTCCTCGAGGCACTAGACTTATGGTTAGGAAGTTGTGTGAGTTGGGTTGGCTGTTTAGGAAAGTTAAAGGTTACATTTGCGGAAGTATGGACCGGTTTCCGGCTGAAGATGTAGGAACTGTAGGGCAGGCTTTTAGTGCTGCCTTGCAAGATGAACTTACGGACTATTACAAGTTGCTGGCTGTGCTTGAAGCACAGGCAATGAATCCAATTCCATTAGTTTCAGAGACTGCTAGTTCAGGGAATTATTTGTCGCTTAGGAGATTGTCAGTTTGGTTTGCAGAACCGATGGTTAAAATGAGGTTAATGGCTGTGTTGGTGGATAAGTGCAGAGTTTTAAGAGGTGGGGCTATGGCTGGGTCTATACATTTGCATGCTCAGCATGGTGATCCACTTGTACGTCAATTCATGAGGAGTTTACTCCAGAGAGTATGTTCTCCACTTTTTGAAATGGTTAGGAGTTGGGTTTTGGAGGGGGAGCTAGAAGACATTTTTGCTGAGTTCTTTGTTGTTGGTGAGCCAGTGAAAGCAGAATCACTCTGGAGGGAAGGTTACAGGCTCCATTCTGGTATGCTCCCTTCATTTATTTCACAGACCCTTGCTCAGAGAATTTTAAGGACTGGTAAGTCAATAAATTTTCTTAGGGTTTGTTGTGATGACCGGGGCTGGGCTGATGCTGCAACAGAGGCTGCTGCTGCTGCAGGGACAACAACAAGAAGAGGAAGCCTTGGATATGGTGAATCAGATGCACTTGAAAATCTGGTTGCTGAAGCAGCAAAGAGAATTGATAAGTATTTGCTGGATGTCATGTACACAAAGTTCAAATTTAAAGAACATTGTCTTGCAATCAAGCGTTATTTGCTACTGGGGCAAGGTGACTTTGTTCAATATCTAATGGACATTGTGGGCCCAGAACTTTTTGAGCCTGCTAATACTATTAGCTCATTTAAACTAGCTGGATTGCTGGAAACTGCAATTCGATCATCTAATGCCCAGTATGATGATCCTGACATATTAGATAGGTTGAAGGTCAAAATGATGTCGCATGGCATCGGAGACAGGGGCTGGGATGTTTTCTCACTGCAATATGATGCTAGAGTTCCGTTGGATACTGTGTTTACAGAGTCTGTTATGGCAAGGTATTTAAGAATATTTAATTTTCTGTGGAAGCTGAGACGTGTAGAGCATGCACTTATTGGTGCCTGGAAGACTATGAAGCCAAATTGTATTACTTCACATTCCTTCACTAAGTTGCAAGGAGCTGTAAAGTTACATTTACTCTCAACTCTGAGACGATGCCAGGTTCTCTGGGATGAGATGAATCACTTTGTTACAAACTTACAATACTATATCATGTTCGAAGTTTTGGAGGTTTCATGGTCTGACTTTTCAAATGAGATGGACATAGCAAGGGATCTGGATGACCTACTTGCAGCACATGAAAAGTACCTCCATTCTATTGTGGAAAAATCTCTTCTTGGTGAGCGGACTCAACCACTGTACAAGTCGCTCTTTGTATCGTTTGACCTCATATTACGATTCAGAAGTCAGGTAGATCGATTGTATGAAGGCATTCATGAGTTACAAGCCAGGTGAAGCTTTTCTATAGTGTCAGCATATAACAGACGAGCTAATTCTAGTTTTGTTTATTTTTCTTTCTTCAATATTCCTGTTGAAGAATGTCTGTACTTCGCTTTATGCAGAACCAAGGCATCCTCTTTACCTACTCTAGACAAAAACAAATCACGGAGGCAGATAATAGATAATTCTTCAGATCCTGGATCTTGGATTAGTGATGGCAGGAAGGCCTTAACGCAACGTGCTGAGGAATTTCTTGGAAACATGGGGCAGGAACTGGATGCAACAGCAAAGGAGTATACAAATTTGTTTGAAGGTTTCTTGTCTCAGTTGCCTCTGCAGCAACATGTGGACTTGAAGTTCCTCCTCTTTCGGCTTGACTTCACTGAATTCTATACTCAGTTGCATTCTGTTATATAGAAAAGCCTCTAATCTGTCTAAGTTCAAACTAATTTGTATTCAAGGCACAGAAAAATACTTCAATTTGACAAGTTTGTTGTGGAGTGACTGAAAAGTTCTACCGTACCGTGCTGACATTCAAACCAACCTTTTTGTGTTTGGGGGCTTGATGTTTAGGTACTTGAACATTCTCAGCTCCTGGTGGCTTTATTCCATTCCTGATATTGCCTTTTGTTGGGGATCTGACTTTCTTTTTTTTTTTTTTCAGATGGTATTTGCACTTTTCTGATGACTGGAGTGGAAGTTTGCATACTTGAGGTATTTTTGTATCAGTAAGTGAGGGTGGTAAAATGGTGGTAAACCTTTTCAAGACAACAACTCGATTGTTATGTGTTGGTTTCCTTCTAATTGTTACAAGCTGTATGTCCTGAGCTTGTACATCTGTACCATAGTTCCGTCCTGGCTGAATGATAAGTGATATGCTTTGGTTTTAGAATTTCTTCTTTTCCATAGTGCTTTATATTTCAGATTCCTCGGAATGAAATTCTCATGATTCTTTTCTAGACTTGTAATCATTCTTTTTCTGCGATAATTTGTTATTGATAGCTTTTGAGGGTTTCAAAGGGCACTGAGTTGATTGATGTGAAGTTTCTAGTATCAAATTATCATGAAGTACTGGAGAGAGTTGTTTCCTAGTTTAACTCATTCTGATAGTTGGAAATTGGATCAAGTTTGGGCAAAAGTAGCACTGTATAAGATTTCTCATGGATGTATCATAACCCCAAGAGAATAGGACCTAGATCAGTTCATTTTTGTGAAAAACATTAGGCATCTTGCTTAATTCCGAGCATGAAGAGCTTGCTTGTTTATGTTCAGGATTTTTCTTACAAGAGGTACATGGTGTCTTGTTCTTTATGATTCAACCCAGAAGCTGTGCCAAGGTACATGCCGTAGCTACTAGTACTGGGCTGGTTGGTTGAGAAAAGTAACTTCTTCGGTTGTTTGGATCAATATTCTGAATGAAGCTATGAAAGATTCAACCAGTGTGATCAATAGTTATTTCATGTACTGATGAAGTTCTATAAATTGCCTTTATTCCATTATTCAATTTATGAAATGTAGATTTTGCTAAAATGTACCCACTTTGTGTTTTCTTTTGCCCACCAAGTTTGGGTTTAATACTCATGAATTATGTACAAGTTGCCTTCGGTATTCTTAGAATTAAAATTGGCATTGTCAATTCTAATAACTTGTGACAGACCTTATTTCAAAAAATTCAAGTATTACTTGTTTTTAAATTTTAGAATGAGCAAGAAAGAACTCAAATATTGAATTTCTAGAATCTCATTAGTTATTATAAAATTGTTACAAATTTATATTTAGAATTGCAATTACGGGAAGCAAGTGAGCTTGTGGCTAAGGTCACTGTGAATTCTCATCAGATGCATGACTTCCATCAACCATTAGATTGTGTAATTCTCTTTCATTAAGTAGCAAGAAATGTAATGAATTAATCCAATTTGTAGAATAAAAAAAAAAAAAACTCTTATGACCATACTTTCGAGCTCTGAATTCTTGGGCTGCAAAACAATGGAAAAACTTGGGATTCTGGTGGTATTGTTAAATGATCACAATATTTTCTTATTTAAATTCAACTCCATCTTAATGGCTAAGAAAATATTTGAATCTAGACCATAGTTTTGTAATCTAGAACCCCTGCTCTTCTAGTCCTATAAACTAGGGCAGAAACTAAAAGATCTCAAGTAGAAAAAGATACATGTTTGGGGTAATACTCATAATATTCTAATAGAAATTGGACTATTAGGAGTCTTAGTCATCTAAGGAGCTATATAAGGAACCCTTTATACATAGATGAACCCACGACAACACGGAAGAGGCTTAGTTATGCAAGTATTTGCATCCTAGTGGATTATGCTAAAGAACTACCATAAATAATCCCATTCCTAAGACTAAATGAGGAGGGTTTTCCATTTAAGGATCAGATGTTGGTATTTTACAACTAGAAACCTAAAGTACCGGAGCCTAAACAACTATAGAATCTTACTAGTAGGAAACTTGAGAAGGGCGACGCTACTAGCCTAAAAACAAGAGAGGATGGGTATTTGGATACCAACACCCTAAAGGACATATAGACTGATGGTGGATTGGACAAATCAAATGTAAAGGAAGGAACTAACCTAATGGAGATTGAAGGAACTAGTCATATTGGCAGAAAGGAGGTGAAGATATAAGAAAACTATCCCCTTACTCTGGATGATAAGAAGAAGAATACCATTAAGGAAACAAGCTCATTGGACTCCCAACTATATAACTTCCCTTCCTCAGGTCATAGGAAAACTACTACAACTAAGGAAACTATGAATACTAAACAAAAAGAGGAGGAACATATCTATAGGGTTACTAGAAAAAGTGCTAACAAGAAGAAAAAAAAGCCACAACATCCTCTCCCTAATGACTATTTTATGTTGGAATACCAAAGGGCTCAATAGTCCTAATAAACAACAAATGATAGCACACTATATCAAGGAAGCCAAGCTTATTTTGATAAGACTCTTAGAAATCAAAATTAAGGATATTAAAGGAAGAAAACCTGCGTTCTTAAGGAGATGTTAGAATGTCCTTACTAACTTGGATTGTCATTATAATGGTAGAATTATAGTGCATATAAGGCATTATAGGTATAGCCTTTGTCGATGCAGGAACAACTAATTCACACTAAAGTTTGAATGAAAAATTAGACATCAATTATCAAATCACATTTATTTATGCCTTCATTCATAATTTTCAAAGAGACCCCTTATGGAATTCTCTCAACAAAATAGGAGACAATATGAATGATGCTTGGATGATTGTTGGGGACTTCAAATGCATGTTAAATGACAGTGAAGTTGAGAGAGATACTGCCTACCCAAGGAACCATTCAGAGGAGTTAAGGAAATGTACATAGATATTCATATAGATAAATAAGCAGAAAGGGAAGTGGTTGATTAGAACTGGACATGATTTGGATAATGATCTGTAGCTTCATAGATTCTAAATAAGAAAGGTTATTTTTAATAATCGTCTCTTATTAGATCACACTCTAATATTAGTCCATAATATATACAATTTGCAAATTAGAAGATATCACTTCAGATTCAACAACTATGTAACACGGGTTATTGGGTTTGAATTTGTCATTGATAAAGGGATAAGAATAAACATTTCTAGAATCAAAATGCTCTCATATATAAGAATATTTCAACCAATCAAAGAAAAGCTTAAACATTTAAAAAAGGATATTAGACTTAGCACTTAAAATGCCATTATAGAACCCGAAAACATGTTGGAAGTAATCCAAATAGAGCTGGATAAAACCCCTCAAGATAAGAAATTAAGAGAAGTTGAAATAAAGGCCATGGATTATTAGAATAAGACTTTGGAAATGCACAGCTCACTCATCAAATAGAGATATAGGAACTTGGTTAAAAGATGGGGACAAGAATACAAAATTTTTCCACAAAGCTATCCTGGAAAGGAACAATATAAAAAAAATCACTTCTTTAAAGATAGAAAATGGCAAGATACTCATTCTAAAGGAGGAACTACACTTGGAGGCTTACAATTACTTCTCTAAAACAATTGGCTCATCTTCAAAAGCTAATTCCAACTTCGAGTAGGTGGTTAACATCATCAGAGAACAAATTTCATTGAAGCAAGTTGAGAGCCTAATTAAAACTATAGAAGTTGATAAGGTGGAGAATGCACTCTTCTCCTTGTATCCACACAAGGCACCAGACCCCATTAGCTACAATGCATATTTCTTCTAAAAAAATTAGGGGGAAACTAAATACATGGCAACTGAGGCAATCATTGAATTTTAAAAAATGCATCCTTATTAAAGGAGATAAATAAGACACAAATTACCTTAATCCCAAAGGTAAGTACCTCTAACACCATACGATTATCAGTCTATCTCATATTGTAATGTTCTATATAAGATTATTGTAAAAATCCCCACCTACAAACTTAAATTGGTGGTTAAACATGTTGTGGATGTCTCACAAATGCCTTTATCAAGGGTAACTTAACAGAAGATAACATCTTATTGGTACAGGAACTCCTCAAAGGCTTTAAAAGATAAATTTAACCAGGAATTATACAATTAAGGTGGATTTTCATAAGGCTTTTGACACATTAAATTGGAGTTTCCTACTTAAAACCCTAAAAGCTTTTAGAACACTAGATTCCTCTATCCATTGGATAGGCCAAAGTACAACCTCTACCTCATATTACATATTAATTAATGGTAAACTTACAAATATTATTAAAGGAGCTAAAGGACATAGGTTGGGGATCCTTTATTCCCCTACCTATTTACTTTAGCTATGGAGGTTCTCATAAGGATGGTTAAGGCTACTATAAGGAATGGTAACTTTAAATTTCACTCAAAGTGTAAGGCACTACAAATAGATTTCTTATCCTTTGTAGTTGCCCTAATGCTCTTCTATAATGCTGACAAGAACTTAATTTGTATACTTATGGAAGTGTTGGACTCCTTTATGGAAATATATGGACTTGCCATAAACAAAACCAAGAGTTTGTTGCTAATATCGAGACGAGTTAAAACACAAGTAAATTCCCTATCCAGCTTAACTAGTCTAAGATGGTCCAAGCCCCTAATCATATACCTAGGCATTCTAATTACCTCAAGAAGACCATCTAGCTCATATTTTAAATCATTATTATAAATAATTTATAACTGCCTAGCAGGCTAGAAAAGCAAGATACTTTTTATCACATGCAGAATTCAACTAGTGAATGCAGTACTTAGCAACCTGTATGCTTACTAGACCTCCCATCTATGGTTTCCTAAAAATATAAAGAAGGAAATCAATAGAATACTTCATAGTTTCTTGTGGGACGTAGAAGCAGTAACTCATTGGTAAAGGTTAAGTGGGCTGAGGTTTGCAAACCTAGGAGGGAGGGTGGTCTTGAAATAATTCTTATTAGGTCCACTAATCAAATTCAAATGCTCAAAAGATTCTGAAGGCTCCTAACAAACTCTAACACTTTATAGGTGAGATGGGTTAATTCACATTACGCACACAAAAGCAATATATGAAAATGGAAGCCAAAGCTCGTGGACCCCTTAAGTATATCCTAATACTAAAACAATCATATATAATGGATTTTGGAAGTAAGGAGGGGGATGGATCCTCTACCTCATTCTCGTATGATAATCGGTCCCCTCTAAGACCACTAATAGAGGTTCAAAAACTCAAACCGCTAATAAATGAAACAATTGAAAAGACAAATATAAAAGAAGTCTTCACATTACACTAAGACTTGATTGTAAACATCACTCAACAGATGGAGCTACTAATTTAGTTGGTTCCACATTTACAAGACAAAAAGATGTGGAGAGGTCACACATCAAGATTCTTCAACAATAAAACATGCAAAAATTTAAACTCTAATCACTCTCCAAATGTTCCTTAATCCAAATTGGTTTTGTTTAAGTAGGCCAATCCCAGAGATGTAACATGCACTTGGCTCTCAATTAGAGGGAAACTCAACATTAGGGATATAATAAAGAACTTCATGAATGTACCTGGGGATTGTGTACTTTTGAGAGAGGAACCACCTTTTCTTCGAATGCCCTTGGAGCTATATAATGGAAATGTGTCACAATGGAATAGGTCTATAACAATGGACTAAGATCCTCCACCGGTGTTGTCAAAATGCCACGTAGAAGAGCATGCAATGGATCATCTACAAGATCACAATAGGCTTCATATTTAGCAATTTGCATTAAGAGAAATCAGAAGATGTTTGGGCCGAAAGAAGAAAACATGGAGAGGTTAATTATTGGAATTACGAATGTGGTTAATGAACACCCTTTAACATTTAATCTACAACATTTTTGCTTAAGGGAGCATAAAGCATTATGGAGACTATAAACTTATCAAATGTTATGTATTAGTTTAATTAACTTGTATTCAATGTAAGGCAAAGGAATTATCTCCTTCCGAACTAGGCAATTCCTATTAGTAAAAATCAAGGGTAATT
>JANSVA010000005.1:39190245-39201112 GCA_025504915.1 Erythroxylum reticulatum
GAAATGTAATGGAAGAGATAATTTAGGTAGAAGATGAGCTAGATGTAAAATATTGAAAGTTTGAAAATCTGGAAAATATTCAATGAATATACTTCAGTCTTTTAGTCACAACGTTTTCTCTAGTTGTCCAAACAAGATGATTCTTAATTTGGATTAACCTAGACATATATGGCTACATTTCGTATGAAGACATTGAATTTCAATTTTGTCTCTAAGAGTCTCAAAATTTCATGAAGTTGAGAACTGGGTGAAGTACATTGGGAGCTGAACGTAAAATTCGTGTTTTGACTTCGAGAGAAAATCTGGATTAATCTAGATAGATTGTGGCAAATTTGCCTTCGTGAGAGTTATAGATCTTTCTTTTATCTTTCTAAGGTATATAGTATGAAATTTTTGTACATATGAATTGAAAGTTATGATTTTTTATGTGGAGATGCAAAAGTAAGACGATAGAAACTAAGACGATAGAAACTAAGATGATAGAAACTAAGACGATGGGAAACTAAGACGATAAGAACTAAGACAATGGAAAGTAAGACAATAGAAACTAAGACGATAGGAAACTAAGACAATGGGAACTAAGACGATGGAAAGTAAGATGATAGAAACTAAGACAATAGGAACTAAAACAATGGAAAGTAAGAAGATGGGAAAGTAAGACGATAGAAACTAAGACAATGGGAAAGTAAGACGATGGAAAGTAAGACGATAGGAATTAAGACAATGGAAAGTAAGACGATAGAAACTAAGACGATGGGAAACTAAGACGATAGGAACTAAGATGATGCAAAAGTAAAACGATAGAAACTAAGATGATGGAAACTAATACGATAGGAACTAAGACGATGGGAAACTAAGACGATGGAAAAACTAAGATGGAAGCAAGAACAGACTGGATTCTTTTGGTTATAACTTCTCCTCTAGACATCCAAATGACCTAATTCTAGGCAATAGTTTCGGGAGTAATCAGTGAATAACCTAGACGGTTTCTCTCAATTATTGTTTGCTTATAATTATGTTTTGAATAATGAATGAATGTGATTTGATTGTGAATTTTGGACAAAAGGTCCGATGATTGTGTAATGAGGATTGAAATATTGAAGTGCTGCTTGAATGTGAATGTGAGACCTATGTGATTTATCGAGTGATGATTGTGTTACGTGCATTCCATTCATGAAGACATAATCAGATAATGGAAGTTTGGACTAGGGCAGCCAACGATCAGAGCTTAAAGCTCAATGTGTGGAACTGAGCCTCGAGCTCAAAAGTGTTTCAGAGCCTCAGGCTCAACATGTAATAAGCCCTGTATCCTCATCGGAGAAGGGACAGTATAAATAAGCCCAATATCCAAAATAGATACGGGACAGTTGAGGGACCCAGTCACAATAACGTAATAATTGGAAAGTGTCTCATGAGCATTTCATATGCATCTTGTTAAGTATGTTTGATAGAGTGAAATGCAAAATTTGCTTATGCTTAAGTGAAAGTGTGTTACTCATGTGAAATGCAAAATTGTGAAATAATTGTGATATAAATTGATGTGTTGCATGAATTGAGTGAACCATCGATGATGGTTACCTTATTGAGTTTGCAAAACTCATCAAAATTGCAACGTTGTCTTTTTAGGACCAAGAGACGACTCTAGCTACTGAGGGGCTCTACCAGCCATGTAAGTTGTGATTTGGCAAGAGAATTCATGGATCAAAGGTCGGTCAGTTGAGATTTTTGGACAAATCAGTTAGATTGTATATATTTTTCTCATTCATGTAGTACTATTATATTAGGTTTTGATGATGTACATATGGAAATTGTTGAAAGTCACAATGTAGACAATCAGGTTTTTATGAAATGAAATGAGGAAAAAGTTAGTTTTAAAATATTGTGGTTTTCTTAGGATTCTTTATAAGTGAATTATGATACCATGCCATATGAACAGAATGAAATGATCGAACATAGCTCGCCCTTATCGTAGGATATATACTGGAATGAGCTTCAGGCGTCCAAATGTGTACCCTGCAGTAAAGGAGTGCTACACATGGGACTTTATAAAGTTGTCTATTGTGAAACTAATCAGCAACCACCAGGCTCAAGAATAAAGGACCTCTATGAGGTTTAAGGAAATCACTGAAGGAACACTTATGACGGTGCAAACAGGTAAGAAATATGGAGGAAAACTTAGCAAGAAGTTTAATGGTAACAAGCAAAACAAGTGTAAGGATTCAACTAAAGGTTCAATGGAATCTTCCAAAGAGGGAAAATTCCCACCCTATGAAAATTGTAAAAGAACCAACCATCTTGAAAAAGATTGTTGGCACAAAGGTAAACCTTAATACTAATGTCGATATTATAAGAGGTGTGGGCATATTGAAAGATACTACAAATTGAAAAACGAATGAAATGAATAGTAATATGTAAAGCATGCTAATCATTCTAAAGAGCAATTAAAGCCTGAGGAACATTTTTTTATGGTCACTCAATCTTCTCAGTCTTCTCAATCTTGTGGTAACAACATTTGGTTGCTTAACAATGATTCTACAAGTTGCATGACAAGCAACGTTAACTTGTTTGCTACACTTGATATATCCTACAAACCTAGTGTAAAGATGGGTAATGGAGATAATATGTAGATTGAAGGAAAGGGAACCATTGCAATTAATACCAAAGAAGGTACTAAGTTTAAGTTTATTTTTGGTGTTCGTTACATTACTTTTTAGATCAAAATCTATTAAGTGTGGGTAAAATGATGAAGAAAGGGTATACTTTGATTTTTAAAGGGAGCATGTGTACAATTTATGGTCCTCAAGATTGTAAAATTTTGACTATGAAAGTGGGGAATTATTGTTTTCCATTGGATTTCAAAAAGCATAAAGAGTCTGTCTATAGCGTCAAAACTGATAGAACCTTGTTATGTTAGAAACAATTTGGCCACTATATCTTGAAATCATTGAAATTTATGGAAGATAATGATATGGTGAGAGATATGTTTGAAATTTAAGTAAATGATGATTTATGTGAATGTTGTCAAAAGGGAAAGATGCATTGAAGAGCTTTTCATGTGGACAAGGCTTGAAGGGCATCACTCTTATATTGTCTCATTTGCATGTGGGTCTATAGAAAATAGCCTCTCTACTATGTAGGGGTAAGGCTGGGTACTATCATACCTCCCCAGACTCCGCTCATTGCGGGATTTCAGACTGGGTATGATGATGATGATGATGATATATACTAATGTATGTGGTCTAATGAGTACTTCATCTTTGGTTGGAAGAAAATGTTTTCTCTTATTTATTAATGATTTCATGAAGATGATGTGGGTGTATTTTATAGGCAATAAATATGAGATTTTCTCTACATTTAAGAAATTTCAAAAATATTTTGAGAACTAAAGTGAATGTAGTATCAAGATGTTGAGGTTAGATAATGGCATTGATTACAAGTCAGGTGAATTCAAGAAGTTTTGTGAAGATGTGGGCATTAATTTTCAATTTACGATGGCTTACACTTCGCAATAGAATGGGGTTTCATAAAGAAAAAATAGGAGCGTGATAGAAATGGCTAGATGTATGGTTATTGAGAAGAGTTTGTCTAAGGATTTTTTGGGCTGAAGCTGTACAGACTTACAACAAGATCTGTAAAAGGTATGACACCATATAAAGCATGGTATGGTGTAAAACCATCAATCAAGCACTTGAAAGTCTTTGGTTCAATATGCTAAGTTTATGTATGAGCTATGAAACGAAGATAGTTAGATGAAAAGGCAAAACTAGATATCTACTTAGGTTATGCAACTCAATTGAAGGGGTACACAATTTATAGTTTATTGATAAAGAATGCAATGGTCTATAAAGATGTTGAATTGGATGAGTCAACTTTTCTGGAGTAAGGAAACCAATTTAGTCAAAAAGGAACCTGCAATCTCATCATATGAATCAAAAAGGTATAGAGGATTTAAAAGTTTTCTACTACAAATGAGGATAATAGAGATAATTTAGAACCTAGTCCTCCAATTCTAAAAACAAAATCTCTTTCAAAGGTTTATTAGAATGCAATATAGACATCTTAGATCCAAATAATTTCTTTGAAGCTTCTAGGAAAGCAGAATGGTAGAAAGCAATGAAGGAGGAAATCATTATGATTGAAAAGAATCAAACTTTAGAGCTCACTACCAAACCTCAAGGTAAAAATGTTCTTGGAGTCAAATGGGTTTATAGAACAAAACTAAGGCAATGGTAGTAGGATTTATAATTAATATAGTGAGGAATGAGAATGGATATAATTATTATACTTATAATGGTTGGATAGGATGAAGGAATGATTATCATTACCATTAATAGCGGTTAGTTTGCTAAAAATCTTAAAAAATAAAAAATTTTATACATTAAGTTTTAATATATTTTAAATAAATGCATTTAAGTTATGCACCAATTTATGATGACAGAATATTTAAAATCAAGTATATTGTGGTATTTTCTTTGAAAAAAATGCTCTAGCATTTGCTTGTATCAACATATCATCAATTACACAATGTCCTCAAAATATAGTTTAATCATGTTTCGTAATCTAATTAAATGTAAAATTAAAATGTCTAATTAAATGTAAAATGAAATAGAATGTGAGAAAACAACCATTCTAAAAAATAATTCAAAATTTTGATAAAATAATTAATAATTCAAAATCTTGAATTATTTTCATTATTTTACAATAAATTATTATATTTAGATAATTATTATATATAGATATATATTATATATCGAAATAATTAGGAAAAAAGGAAGGTGAAGAAAGTCTCTCATTGAATTCACATTGACTAGCTACTCTCTTGAAAAGGCATTCCATTAGTTTATTTGCAATGCTTTCTTTTTCTTTTAAAAGCTCCTTTTGAATTGTACCCCCATTCATGAAGGTAGCCCTTGTCTTGTTTTTTTTCACAGTCAAATACTTGTCGATCAACTTTCAATTCGACAATGGTTTTCATTAATTTATCTTTTAGAGTTAGCTCATTATATGGAGATGCTTGGTGTTGTAAATATCTAGTTGGAGCATAATCATCCCATCGATAACTATAAGAATTGCTCCATTATGAATTGTAGTTGTTCTTACACACTACATCATGAAGTTAATTATACATGCTCGGTTGCTTCCATGTATAAGTAGATGCTTGACATTTATGATTGTACTGATAACTTCCACCAATGTCGCTACATGACCTTAATATTAGTTGAGCCTCCAAAAACGTGTGAGAACATCCCTCTCCCCAATATGGTGATGATATAGATCGCAGAGACATATTTTGACTCTAAAAAAAGTACTATTCACTTCATCCTTCCATTGTGAGTTGTGGCTATGACAATAAATTGTAATTCCGAAAATAAATCACAAACTCAAAATCAAGTACAGAACTTCAAACGATAATTAATTAATAAGCCATAAATAAAATAAAATAAAATAAAGAAAATTTAAAATAAAAGAAAGTAAAACAAAGATAAAACAAAACAAAATAAAATAAAATAAAAATGACTAGAGTAATAGCATTTAGGCTTTCTTAATATCAAAGTTCTTAGTAACGGTGCCAAAAACTTAATTGACCTATTTGTAAGTTGGTCAATTATTGTAAAAACTGCAAGTGTACAATAAAGTTGTAGCTAATATCGACAAGTACGGGTCAATCCCACAAAGACTATAAATATTAGTACTTAACCATTCGCTATTATCTAGCCTAAGGATTGATTTTAGATTTTTAATAAAAAGAAAATAAAAATAAAACAATTAAAGAAAAAGGACACAATAATGAATATAGAGATAGTAAAATTCACTTAGAAAACTATCATTATTAAAAATTAGTATCTAGGCTCGAATCCCCCTAAAACCTTACATATTGATATTTTATCATGTAATTGTTTGTTGATTAATTGGATCATGGAGACTCTTATGATATACTAGTTGTTGACCTTGAGTTTACTAACAAATAATCCTAAGGTCTCTAACCAATTGCTCAGGTTAAATTTTATAGGATTGTGTTACTGATTTAAGAGTACATCTATTAGGTTTGACCCTAATCTAGAGGATTTTGTCATCCTATCTCTAGGGTTGCAATCAAATCCTTCTAATTATAGTAGATCTATTTAACCTTAGAGAATGGCTTCAAGTCTGGAAATTGCCTCCCAAAGCCTCCTTTTTTTAATAACTACCAAAAATATCTTTTTATATTAAAATTATGATTTTTTGGGGGACTTACACAGTCTATTACACGACCATGTACCAGACTGTGTATGTCCAAAAATGCCTAAAATTGTGAAAGTGCAAGGGTTTGTGGCTGTGCACTCCTTCTATAAACACACTTGAAACATATTAAGTACCAAGTACACAATAAGGGTATAAAATATCAAGAAAAAACAAATCAAATATGAGGTAAAATTATGATCAATTATGAATCTATCAAGGGGAAACAAAGTAAGTTGAATTCATCTAGGAGGAATGAGTGGGAGGACTCAAGTAGAATAATTATAGAAACGGATGATCATAACAAACTTATGCAATACACTCATAGGTCTACATATGGTGAAAATAAGGCAACAGTAAAACAGAAGTGAGGGGATGAGAAAGAGATATAGAAGGCTACCAACCCTTACTCCAAACCTATGACTAGTAAATGCTATAGGTGTAATCAGCATGGGCATTGTTCTAATGAGTGCCCTCAGAAAAAAAAAAAGATGTTAATGTTGTTAATAACGACAATAAGGAAGATATGGGAGTGTTTTCCTATCTTGATGGAGATTGTGATGATAAGTATAAAGAGGAGGCTGAATCGAGTTTTATGGTAAGGAGGATGATGTTGACAATAAAGCATAAAGGAAATAATAAGAGGCACCAACTCTTTCGCAGTAGGTGCACTGTTAATAACCATATTTTTGATGTAATTATTGATAATGGAAGCTGTAAGAATATTATTGATAGAATGACTGCAGAGATTCCACAGTTACTTATGGAGAAACATCTAAGCCCTTATTCTATACGGTGGATCAAATCGGTAGCCCCTGTTTAAGTCATTGAGCATTGTGAGGTTTCATTTTCTATAAGGAAATATAAAGATGAAATGTATTGTGATATTGTTAACATGGATGCTTGTCATTTGTTGTTCAGGAGGTCATGCTAGTACAATGTTAATGACTAACATTCTAAAAGAGAAAATAGTTATAAGTTTGAGAAGGAGGGCCAGAAATGTACATTATTACCACTTAAAAGGGGGCAATCTAATCTGGTGGTGGATAAGGAATGTTTTTTTACTATTACCTAGTCTGTATAAGAACTGACTATTAAGATTCAAGAGATGAAGGAAGCACATGCTTTAATTATGAAACCATTTCTTTTGGTGGATGCTAAACAAGCAAAGGAGGCTGAGCACCTTGATGTTACCAAGGGTTTATTAGAGGAATTTAAGGAAATATTGTCAGAAGATTTGTTAGACAAGTTACCTTCTATGAGAGACATATAACACCACATTAATTGATTCTAGGAGCCAATTTTCCTAACTTACTGGATCAGCCCTAAAGAGACTAAGATCTTAAAGGAGAAAGTAGAGGAACTGTTGTGTAAGGGGCATATCCAAGAAAGCATGAGTCCATATACTATTCCAATGTTATTAACACCAGAGAAGGATGGAAGTTGGTAGATGTGTGTACATAGTAAAGCAATCAACAAAATTACTGTGGGTTATAAATTCACCTTTCTGAAATTGAATGATATGCTTGATCAATTACATAGGAAATCATTTTTAGCAAAATTGATTTATGTAATGGTTAGAACTAGATTTGAATTCATCCTGGCAATAAGTGGAAGAAAATTGTAAGATTAAGAGTGTTGTTAGAGAATGTTGGGCACCGATTCTAGAACCCAACTCTTTCTCTTATACCACAACTATTGGACCCCGCTTCTGGAGCCTAACATTTGGAGCCATAAAACGTGTGCTTGTACTTGATACCATGTATGTTTATTCCAATTTACCCTCATTAGTCATTCTCAGTTCATCTTCATTCTCTGATACCGTAAGTGTCGGGCCCTATTTTTTGAATCATTCTTATACTGAAGCAAATATTCTATGCTTAGCTTCCATCTAGATATTGAACATCTTAGAGGCTGAATTAGAATTTGATCTCTTCATATAATTTGTAAACCTACGTCTCTAGTTTACTCCACATGAGAAATCATCTCAGTTGGAACCCTACGAATCTAGATATATTCACAATGCCGAAGCATGTTCAGTAAAATAACATCAGTTTATACTATTCCAATAGATTCCTTTACTTTCCTTTAATTAAAACCTTTTTCCAATCAATTCGGAATGCTGCCAATTTTTTTAATGGAGAGATAGCACAATGTGTGAGGAATCTATTGTCTCAAGGGTTACTTCGTTTAGAGGTCACATAATAAAGAATGGTTGGATAACAATTTCCATCCAGAAATTGTAAGTCTTAAGGACTGGGTTAAAATTCTATTCCTTCAGTTCATTTGTAGATCTATGTCTCTAGTTTGTTTAGACACAAGATTCATCTCATTTGGAGGTTGGATAAGAAAGTTATGGCCGAAGGAAATCAAACAAGGTTCTGTCCTCAACCATATTGAACCTATTTTGGGATATAGGCATAACTTTCTCTAGGGATATCAGATTAAGGTCATTCTTGAAAGGTTCGAAAGAGGACTTCAATATCTACATCTTTCATGAAGACATTGAAATGAGATTATGTTTTCTAAAGGGTCAGAATTGGACCAAAAGATAGGGTCAGACGAAATTAGACAAAGGGTCAAACGAATTGGGAAAATTGTTATAACTTTCCCTTGATATATTGGATTAGGGTGTTCTTTGGTTGGTTTGAAAGAGGAATTCAAGGCTACAACCTTTACAAAGACCTTGAAGACAAATTCTATCATTTGTAGGGTTAAAAATGGGACTAGATGGAAGGATCAGATGAATAGTGCACCAGATAATATGATGTCATCACTAGACGATATGATGTCACCAGACGATTCATCAGGTTCGTCATCAACAGACGAAGCATCCTCACCAAATGATACATCCTCACCAGACGAAGCATCCTTGTTAGATGATACGTCCTCACCAGACGAAGCGTCCTCACTAGACGAAGCATCCTCACTTATAAGGACCATAGCTTTTGACTCCAATATTTAAAATTTTCATACTTTATAACGCTGGAAAGCTAGAAAGTCAAGCTACAATTCCATGAAGACAACTTGCCAAATTCTTCCTAGATCAATCCAGATTTTGTCCTAAAGTCAGAACACAAATTTTTCTCTTATGGAAGACTTGAAATTTGCATTTCGCAAACTTGGAAGGTCCTGAGCTTAGCCATTCAGCTACTAAATTGACTTCATTAAACTCTCAAATCTCAACTCATTTGTCTCATCACATTCAACTATATCTGATCAGTCATAATTCCTATCTTCCTTCTCGTAACATTTCACTTAGGTGTACATATATATATATATATATATATATCAACAATTTATGCTCCAAAATCATCAACTCAAGAAGATAACTTCTTCACGTATATCTAATTTTAACTCACATCATCTATACACCATTCACATTTCATTAACATCAAAAGAATAAAGTTTTATTAATCTTCAATGGCATTCCAAGCCACATTACATCATCGTCTCAAAATCTCAAACTACAAAAAGTCCTTGAACAAACAAACTTCTTGTTTTCCCAAAATCAACTCAAACTACAAAATAAGCAAATTTGGAGAAATGCCCTTAATCTCTTGATCACTTGGTCTCTTAGCTATCACCTGAAGATGGGATAAAAGGGGGGTGAACTTGAAAGCTCATGGGTAACAAGTTTATAAAAAATAATAAATAAAATCGTTGAAATGTTTAATTGTCTTATAAAAGTCATAGTGAATTTATAACACGCTTTGTTCTCAAATTCTCAGTCAATTTCATGATCTTTTTGCTCAAAACTTATAATTAAAAATCTCCTTACCTCAACATAGCAAGTTCACTTAGCCATCACTGAAGAACACTCAAGTTATACAACAAACTTGACAATTCAATGATACAATTCACAAATAAATGGCTCGAGGGTTCTATAGAAATAGAATGGAGAAACCAAAGTTTACCCCATGAACAAAATGAGTCTAATTTTAGAGCTCATATGCCATAAACGGGAAGCCGGAAGAAGGCTCTTGTCAACGTGCATGTGACGAACAAAATGGTTCCACTCTCGCCCAAACAAAAGCACGTAACCATGCTTAAACCATTTTATCATATACTCATACTTTCATGCTTTCACATCTTTTCGATCATACAAAATGCCATGAGATGTTTCAAAGCACAACATAAAATGTTTCAAAGCATTTCCTTCTTCATTTTGAAATTTATCAACAAAATTCATATACCAAACATATAAAGATTTTTCAAATCATTTAAAGAGTAATAAATGCACCACTTATGAAGTAATTTAAATCATTTTATTTTCTTGATTTGTAAAAATGTTAATGGCTCATAACTCTATTACAAACATGTAACCTACCTTGATTTCCTTACTTAAAGATTCGCTCAAAATGCCTCTTCTCTTGTTCCTTTTGCCTCTTTGATCCCCTTTATGCAATAACAAAAATCCCACTCAATAGGGTTTTCAATTGAAAATCCCACAAAGTATAATCACTAAAATTGGTGCCAGAATACTTAAACCTATGGATTTTCTAAACTCTATGAACTAAAATCCTTCTGAAAATCCCAAAAGATTTAGGTGATCTTACCTTGGTTCTTCACAAATGAAGAGATCTTTAGCTCAAATGGAAGCTCTTCTCTTCCTCTACCTTTTTCTCTTCTTGAACCACTTCAAAAT
>JANSVA010000005.1:39247612-39262655 GCA_025504915.1 Erythroxylum reticulatum
CTTATCTGCCTTATTTTATTATCTACTCAAGCCTGAAGTGACATGGATGAAAGTGTCTTCTCTGCAGGGAATTGTCATGCCATAATTTCCTAGCCACAAGTGACAGCAATGGTGAGGACTATCCGGATTATTGTTGGTTTTATTACAGGGCTGAATGTTTCACCGTAATCAACTCCTGGTGCTTGTTGAAATCCATTTGCGACGAGTCGGGCTTTGTACTTGAGAATGGATCCATCTGGTTTCAGTTTCTTTTTGAAGACCCATTTGCAATCAATCAATTTCTGCACACCGGTGTAAGGAACAAAAGTCCATGTCTTGTTTCGTTGAAGGGCTGTGAATTCATTGGTCATGGCTTATTTCCAGTGCGGTGAGGCTAGGGCTTCTGTAATATTTTAAGGTTTTGTGAGCTAGGCAGAGTTTGCTGAGTGAAGTAACCTAACAAATGGATATTTGGGTTTGTATATTCCATCTTTTGCTCATGTGGTCTTTGGGTGTGTGTTTGTTTGAATAGCTCTTGCTTCTTGTTCATTTCTACTTTGCTCACTTGGGCTTAATCCATCTGCTGAAGATGACGCCTTGATGAATAAGGCTCATGTGAGGCTGTTGGGGAGTTATTTATTCAACCAACTTGTTCGGTGTTGAGAGAGTCTGTAACATTGTTATTATGGAGATTATAGATGCTCTCTCTATTTGGAGTAATAATCAAAGGAATAGTGTATTCATTCTTAGCAAATAACACTCATAAATTTAAGAATCCTTCTCTGCATGGAAAAAATGAATCATCGAACACAACATATCGTGAAATATATATTTTTCCTAAGGAACTGAGACATTTTGATCCCTTGTGTTGAGAAGCTGGTCTAAGATAGATGCATTTCTAACTGTGGTATAGAAACTTATGCTCATTGTACGATTTTAAGCAAGAATAACATGCACATCCGAAATGTTGTAAGGTTTTATACTCAAGCTCTATGTTGTAGAGTTGAGACAGTGGAGTTAACCCTTGAAGTGTGGGTGTTGGTAACCGGTTGATGAGATGAATTGCCATTTGAAAGGCATCTACCCAGTACATGAAAGGTAGCTGTGTTTGAGCTAGTAGCATTAAACCTATTTCAACAATGTGTCTGTGCTTACATTCTGCTCTCCCATTTTGTGCAGAAGTGTAAAGACATGTGAACCTCATTTCAATTCCAGCTGCTTGTATGATACTTACAAAAGGTTTGTATTTGGTTCCATTGTCACATTGGATTGTTTTGATCTTTGAATTAAAATGGTTTTCAACTTGTTCTTGAAACAGGTTAAAAGCATTCATAGCTTCATTTTTATGTTTCAGAGGGTATAACCAGGTATATCTACTATAATCAACAACAAAGTGAATATAAAAACGATGACCACTTACAGATTGAAGTGGTGATGGTTCCCAAAGATCCGTATGAATTAACTCCAAAGGAAAAGAAGCATGAAACACATATTTGGAAAAGGGTACTGTTTTGATTTTCCATATTGACATGCTTCATAAATAAAGTTCGGATGTTGAAGATTCACATTGCATTTATTCAATACTTGCTTCAGAACTCTATCACTAAGATGACCAAGCTTGTAATGCCATTTTAGAAATTCTTTCCTTTTTGGTGTGAGTGACGCCATATTACTCTGAGCTACCAGAGCATGTTCAGACATCTAATACATTCCTTGATTTGTTATCCCATGCACCAGAGGATGACTTGTCTTCTTGTCCTTCACAACACAACTATTATTAGTAAAAATAACATCTAGTGGATTGTCCTTCGTGAATCTATTAACACTCATAAGATTTTTAGTCGCAAAAGGAACTAGTAGTACATCTTTAAGATGAAGTCTGGAATTAGATACAGGAAGAGATGTAGACCTTATACCAACTACGCAGGTTAGTTCTCCAGTGCAAGTATAAAGGTGAGTCGTACCTGTATGAGTAACATTTTCCAATTGATTGGCGTATGGAGTCACATGATAATTTGCTCCACTGTCCATGTACCATGATGGATCGAAGATTTGTGAATGAGCATAGCATCCTTCGGTTGAGTTGGCATAAAAGGCTTGCGGAGCATAATGGTTTCCAAAAGCACAACCAGGGTTCGATGGAGGTTGAAAGTTTCTGTCAAAACGATGGTAGCAATTTGCTACCACATGTCCTGGTTTTTCACACATGACAGTATGGCCAGTTTCCACTATTGAAGCCTCCTCAATTTCCTCATCCCTAGCGTCCTCGAAAGCTATTGCGTGATCCTCTCTAGGAACCTTACTTGTTGGTATTATTTGAGGTGTGGCTAATAATATCATCGCGTTGGGCAACATTCGCAGTTGGTTGAATAGATAAAGTTGAGAAGTGGTTAAGTTGCTCCAAACGACTCTCGAAGGCCAAAAGAGCAGACTATGCTTCGAATCCAGGTAAGATTAGGTTGATCTACCAGCTTTACAACGATGGCATTATAATCTGAGTCGAGATCGTTTAATGTATGAAGGATGAGATCTTCTGTCGCAAAAGGAACTCCAACAAATATGAGCTGATCTGCGATGCTCTTCATCTTACTGATATACTCATCCATTTTCATTTAATTTTTACGTGTTTAATAAAGCTCCAGCTTAAGCACCATAATACGGGACTTCATTAATGCACAGGTGAGATCTCGCGCACTAGCCCAGAGATCACGAGCTATGTGATAGTGCAGCAGTTGAGTTCCAACTTCTTGGGTCATTGTGTTGCGTAACCAACCGACTAACAGTCGGTCTACAGCATACCATTCTTCATAGAGTGGGTTTGGAGTCATTTCTGCTCCTTCAGAAATCAAACGAGAAGGTGTCAAAGCTGAGATGTTGATATGCAATTCAAAAAGGTTTCCTTCGATGAGTGAAAGAACCACCGATTCCCACACGAGCAAGTTTCCTCTATCCAACTTGATAAAAGTTGCTTGGCCGAAAGAATTAAATAGAGAATATGTTTTGGAATTCTGGATAGATGAGATTAAAGTAGCAGTAAATGTAGACGATGTTACTGAAGAGGAAGCCATTTGAGAGATGAGTGCTTTTTTTTCTCACTCTGATACCAAGTTGGAAAGAACAATGCAATGGAGATGATCGGCACACACACCCACAATGTGCTCATGCCTTTGTATATATTATTATAAAAAGGCCAAAGTTTGTTACATGACAGCTATGGTAGACCAGTTGTAGTCATACACATGTTGGGTAATTTATTACACTATGTATGGTAGGAATCATTACAACATAAAATCATTACAACGTTTATTACAACGTAAATGTGAACGTAAATTATTCCTGAGTTCTAACAATGATCATAAAATATTCAAGAACCATGCCATGAAACCTCTGGCATGGTCCCATTTTGCAAAGCTATTCAAGAAATTTGTGCACTAAAGGCACAAAAAACTGAGTTCTCTATCTATCCCACTTCCAAGCCTGTAATTATAGATTCGAACATGCTATTACAGGCTTCACTAAATTATACCCAAGAAAGAAGCAATGCTCTGATTAACATGCCACAGACAACACCAGCACAATTATATTCGACCTTCCTACATTGTTACGCGATGGGTTGACAAATGATTTTACGCTCGCCTTCAAGAATATTATTGCATAGGTTCAGACAAGTTATGATCTCTTTAAGCAAGTCCAATCTCTTTCTGAGCTCAGATATCTGTGCTCTGAGGATTGTGTTCTCCGCTTCAACATTTAGAAAGTGGTGGGTGGTGATGTTCGTGATGCAAACAAGTTGATTGTTTTCTTCCCTTAAAAGTCCTATTTGGGCCATAAGATTATCTAGATGCTTTTGCTTCCGCATCCTACTCCTACGTGCTGATTCGCGGTTAGACACCATTCTCATTCTTTTGAACTTTCTTCGTTGTTGATCCTCCTCAGAGCTTGACTTTTTCAATAAGCCTGATCCCCAAATTCTCACCCTTGTAGAGGCTATCGTCTGTTCAATACATGAATAAGAATAAAAAGAATAGTTATTATTATCAAATGCAACCAATAAGGGCAGTAGCTTCAGAAAGTATCACGTAATCAATAATGCTGCAGAAGAGAAAAACATCAGGACCTACAACAAAGAGGGAAAAAAACTGAACGGTTGAAGGTAGCTTCCTGATTGATAGGCGGATGAATTATGAACAAAGGGATTAAAGCCTGGCCTGACAAGCTATGGGCTTTTAAAGGCTTGAATGTTTAGATCTTGCAGAACCAGAGAAAGTAAATATTAGGCATAGTAATGAGAAAAAATCACCTTAGTCTCATTTTCGGAATGAATAGTCAACTGAACCTCTGAAGTTTTGGAATAAGGTCTTTCAACCTGTTTCTGACATTCAAGGTGATGATTGTGTTGTACACAAACTTGGGAGATAACCCATTTTCCATTTTTGACTGTGCATTGAATCTTGGCCAGACAACCTGTTCTAGTTACTTTTCTCTTGTACTTTCTTAGCTTCTTAGATGGCTGCTTTAATCCTTGTTTTGAACAAAAGAAGTATCTTTTGCTAATACTACCATCTGAAAGCTTTTGCACCTTTGCTTTCCTAACCTTGAAACCAATTTCCATAGCGTAATCTTTGTAAAATTTGTAAACCTCCTCCTCGGTCAAGAATGTCATTCCCAGTTTAGGTACTTGAAAATTATCTTTGTTTACTTCTCCACTCGCATTAAAAGTGTCACCTTCAATGCTTTCTGATGATGGTATATCACCCCCAACACACACTGGCAGATACCCAAGATGCTTGGCACCTGAAAGCTGCTCAATGGACAGATCCATTTTCTGGTTAAGCGGAAAACAATAAAAACCAAGTTACCATTTTTTGGTAATTATCACAAGATGCTAAAACAATAAGCTTGTGTTTAAAAACTTCTATAGTTACAACGATTTATATCAATCCAACTAGCTCGGATTTGAGAGGAATTCCTGCATACTAATCACATGGAGCACCATAACAACTTCTCGAAGTTCCTGATGGCTATTCTGTATGTTAATACAAATTTCACTATTTGAGCTTTAAATCAATTTCTTATATTTTTTTCCGTTTTCCTTTAAATTATACAATTCTATCTTCATTCTTCTATCTCCAAATCCTCTTATTAGTCAGATCTTACCATTTTGTTTGGGGCAGCACAGGGATAGAGAAAGGTAAGAGATAATGAAAGAAAGCATTCTTCTGTTTGGTTGGTTTGAATAGAAGGAAACTAAGAATGTGCATTGTGAAGATGGGACTTCATTGTAGGAACGAGGGAAAAATACTACAATGGGACATTCCAGTACTTAGAGAACTATGGAATAGCACTTCGAAACAGCCTCGAAAGAATCCAATTATCAGATTCTCTACATACATAGGATAGGATCATTGTAATGTCATTTCAAGAATGATCGTAAAGCATATGTGTCCAAGAGAGGGATGTAAATCTTGCCTCACTTTCCATTCCTTGTTAACATCTATTCTTAAAAAGAAAATAGATTTAGAACTTCAAAGGAATCCTTTTCCCCAAAGAAAATAAGACACAGAAAAAGAATGTGGCATTGAAATGACCATGCTGATTTATTTTGTTTCGTCAAAAACAGAGCAAAATATTAATAACATATTCGAAAATTGAGAGAGCCACTCTAAAAAGAAAAAGAAAAAGTGAAAATATAATCTCAGGATTTTTAAGTCAGGAAATAATCTGAGATGAGGGGGGAATTGAACCTTCCCCATTTCCCAGATATACTGAATTTGATACAAACACCAGCTTTTCTGATCCGCTAAAATTTGTACTCCGGCCCCAGGGAAAACCCCCATTGCAACCCTCCATATTTTTTCCTTTTTCGTTTTCTATTCTTCACTAAAACGATGGAATCAGAAACTTCATTCCTAACAGGGGAAAAGGGAAACCATCATCAAATGTACATGACAGTTGGGCGCTAGACGAGATATTAACTGCAAGATGCAATTGGACAATTATTAATAGATAAATACATCAAAGGATGATATTAGTTACCTCTTGAAGATTATAAGCATCCTGATCTTTCTGGGCATCTTCTTCTGCTTCACCATAACTACGTGAAGCTGAAGAAGAAGAAGAAGAAAGGCTTAGTTCAGAGGATATAAAAGACAAAGCCTCTGAAATATCGCTTCCACTATTCATCGTACTGCTCCTGCTTCCTTTCATCTTCCTGGACACTTTCTTATTATTTTTGAGAACATGTCCCCAATCCTCGTCCAGCCTCGAACACCATCCCTCTTGACTATTCTCCGAAAGCATGTTGCGCCAGAAATCAACATTGGAACCACCAGTTCCAGAAATGGAATCGAAAGATTCAGACATATTCTGCTTTTGGGTAATACACAAGTACACAACTCTGGAGTGTCTGCCCCAATCGAGGACATACTTGGGTTTTATATACAGTGGTTGGGTACTGGTCCATGCGAAAAAGCCAAGGGAAGCGAGTGCTGACTCGGAGACCACTCAAAATCGAAATAGGTAGTCCCGTGGTGCTCTATGAATCTAAGGGTAGGTGTTCTGTTGACATTCCGAGTCAAGATGGGTGGATTTAGTATAAACCTATTGTGTTGTACATAAAATACTGCCCGAATCTTTTCCTCTTTCCCTTGACGAAATAGGTAGTCCCGTGGTGCTTTATGAATCCAAAGGTAGGTGTCCGTTCACATTCTGAGTCGAGATAGGTGGTTTTGGTATAATCTATTGTGTCGTACATAAAATACTACTCAGATCTTTTCCTCTTTCTGGTTTTTTTTTCCCCCTTGAAAGGATACTGCTTAATCATGGTGGATAAATACATTTTAAGTTAGAAGGCAAAAACAACCCATATACTTGAAGAAAATTTGGAAAAATCTCTTATAGTTTAGAATTCCTAGAAAAAGTTTCCATTGTTTCACCACGTCAAAAAAAGAATTCTACAGTTGGCACAAAAGAATTAACGGAAAGTTGTGACGACGCAATGTTAAGTCGCGTGAATCAAAACCTACTGGTGTGAAATAATTTGACCAAAAAATTTGACTCATTGTATCCGACGTGACCAAATCCGACCAACTCACTGACCCTCCCATTGTGTTTTTTTAGTTCCCTAAATGCCTAGACAGACGAGCCGATCCCTAAAAGACTCCAGGCGGTAATGAGGGATGTTGGACAGTAGGGACATAAGCGGTGGTGGAGACAGCAAGCAACAAATACGCAATGGACACAGTTAATTATGGGTCTCTTCATTTATGTTTCTCTTTGTTAACGATTCTTTTCTAATTATGGGTGTTCATTTTTTCCATTATTTGGAATGGCTTCTATGTATTACTGCATGTAGTTTGTTACATATTAATGCAAAATATTGACAATTGAATAGATGTGTTAATGGTTTCTCTCATGATTGTAAGTACCAACACTTGAATGCTTTCTTGTGGATATTTCACTCGAGCGTTATTTTGGAACAATGAATCAATGTTAGAACAAGAGAGCTACATAATCATTTGGATTGCCGTCATTATGTCTTAATGAAACATAAGCATATTGACAAGGAATTCCACTTAAATCCCAACTTTTGCATATGCAAGTCCTCTTGCCCAAATCAATAACATTTGGTCAAAATTCATATTCTCCACTTCAACCAATGTCCCACAACTAAAGTATGGCATCCAATTATTAAAAAGCTATTTAAACTTCTCCAAGGTTTTCTGGATCTTAGAGCAGACATATATATTAAGTTTCTCCATCCCCTCCTTTTTTTTGCTAAATCTTTCCATCATCACTCTTATAATCATCTCAAGCATTATGACAATTGGCTTGTGCCTAGCATCCTTGATATAATCACTAAAGCTTTCGCAATGATTATTTAGCAACATGTTACAATTGCTCTACACTATAAGTGTGCTTCCACCATTTGTGAATTGATATCTTATCCAATCAATTATAGGTCGACTTATCAATACCTTCTATGTACCTATTTAAGGAAAAAATGGAGAATTCTATCATAACTTAAATAACTATATATATTAAAGTTTAAGTGCCAAAATTAAACAATCTTCTATCTTTTGAATTTATTAAAGGTATATGCTTTAGCTACACTCCACACAATATTCTTTAAAACCTTTTTCATCTTAAATTTGGCTTGAAGGTTGGCATAGATATGTCTTGTATCACCAACTGTATCAATATAAAACATATGTTCCAAACCATATTTCAATTAATCCACATGGTATGTTAATGGATTTGGTGAATGTGCATAACTAGGTCTGTGCTGAACATACTAGCAAATAAATCCCAACTTTGTACAACTAAATTTATAGTACTGGTGAGAAATGATTATATCTATAGATAGTGTATGATTAGCTTTTGTAATGAATGAATATGCATATAGGATTGCTGGGGTGGTTTTGGTTGAATTCAAGTAATGCAATAAAATGTAACGAAACTATGGAAAACAAATCAAATCAAACAGTATAAATTGCAAGAATTAATCAATGGGTTTTAAATCCAATTCATAGTTCAATCTCGACCTTTGCATTAATGTGCATAATTAGTCGTCATATTGTTTTTATACCTTGCTTTAAAAATATTAACTTTGGACTAATAACATGCTTCGTTAATCCTTATTTTCCTTTACGATGTAACTAATTAAAATAAATTCTTTAAATAGGTATAGCTATCAGACAACCTAAAATAAGCTCTCTAAATTTAATGTGAGAACCATATTACAAAAACAGGTTAATCTATGTAATAATCACATAAGCTCGAGTCATTTAACTTATGCAAGTTGTCCCTAATGATGAACGACCATTATTTTAACACACTTGGAATCAGATTTACAACCATTACGAATTGTAATCATAATGAATCCATAGATGACCAATCTAGCAGGCCTATCTAATTCATTCATACATAAATCCAAAACTTTAAACAACAAAATAACATAGCCAATTCCAAAATAGAGTTAAGAACAACATCACTGAGATTGATCAATGCCCAAACTTGTTCATTGGCCTCAATTTCTCCTTCAAACTAGAAAGAAGAAGATTAATTACTTATAGTTCTAAGAAAGGAAAGTAATTTGCCTCCTTTTGTGTATCCTTTCTATACATACCTTATTTGGCCTCTTAATTGCCCTTTTATAGTGCAAAATTAGGGTTGCATAATTATACATGGTCAACTAAATAGGCATGTAAGTTAATAAATATATATTTATTTTTTAGAAACTGTGGAGTTACATGTTCACAGTTGGCTACACTACTAAGTACATGATCGTGTATCTCACTTATATGGCCAAGTAAACCTCCACATGGGTGTGTAGGTTATAGGGGGTGGCTGAAACAATGTCTTTGATTATATACACATTTCCAGTGAGTTACACATTCCCATACATGACCATGTAAGTCATACTGACTCTAAATTTTCCATTTTTGTCCCCCTTTCACCCTAACTTATCTCCTTTTTGCTCCATAAAGGCAAATAACATCAAACATCAATAGAAAAACATGAAGGATATAAATTCAGATCATTTTGGTTTTTATTCCTCTAACTTAACCTAAACCAAAATATGAACCAAACTAAATATCGTAGAGACATTATATGTATTAATTACTAAGTATTAAGGAATACACAAATAAACAAGCAAGAATTTATCAAGTTCCCCCATATTTAGCTTTTAGTTGTTCTTAGGCAAAACTTAAGATCAATGTCAAATGTAAAACTTTCCTCTTTAACCATATTTCCTAAGAATAGTTAGTCATAAAAAAAGAGGAATAACTTTCAGAGTCCATTGCTGGAACTAAACATTCAATGTTTTTACTCAGGATCAATCAACAACCATTCCCTTTAAAACTTGAACAATCTAGGGGTAGATTTTGACAACTTGTGTTTAAAAATAAGATCAATCTATATACATTTAAATATCTTTCATGATCATGGCATTCCACAACTTTGCTTATCTTTTTAGTTCTTTACCATTAAAGATTCACATGCGTAACACAAATCAAAGGAATTTTCAAAGTTGTAATAAGGCTAAAGGTTTAGGTGAGAAATATTAGGGTCATATAATTCAAAAGCCATCAAAACTAATAAAGTAGGAAAAGCACTCAATCAAGTATCAAGTGTTAAAACAAACATTCATAGAAAATTGGGCACCATAAGCCATGGCGAATACAAAAGGTCTGTTTATAGCCTAGATTCAAGCCTTTATACCACAAACCACACAAAGCATAAAGAATTAAAAGAAATCACTTATAAGAATAATAATGAAAAATATACTATAACCATAAAGAGTGACCCTTCACAACAAATTCTCCTTATTTACCTCATAATCAAGTTACCCATTCAAAAAACCTTTAGAAGGAAGATTAACATAAATTACTTGCAAAACAAATGATTTTCCTCCTTGATAATTTCCTTTCTTTTCTCTTTTGTTTTTTCTTCTTTTTTTAATAAAGATAAAAACAAAGATAAAAATTAAGAGAAATTGCATCAATGTGGAACTCATTGATAAAAAATAAAAATCACATTCTGTTAGCTATAACTAACTCGTATATATGAGCACCCTACCTTATTCTCTTATATATCCACAAACATCAACAATCACAAATTCTCCACTATCATTAAGGCTTTGGTAAGACATTTTATTAATTTAAAGGCTTACAATATGGTTAACACAAAAATGAAAAGGCTAATAAAGCTTAAGGGGCTTAACAATAGGATGAACATGTCATTAGGTATGCTATTTGACTAATGTAGCTCACAAAACAAAGAGTGCCTATATTATTTTCATGTTAATGCATATGATAAAAATGTGGTCTCGAATAGAAAATTAAGACAAAGTTAAGGTATATGTTATGAAGATCACACATGAAAGAAAGACAACGAAACTAATATGGATGTGTCAGTCTAAAAGGCTCAAAATCTCACTAGCTTATGTCTACCATAGTCACTATTCTTTTAAAGGAAACTTACATCAACTAAGCCTAAATGTAAGAATACATGCCCAAGTTTCCATGAATTTTTTAGTTAATTTTTCTCTCTAATTATAAATATATAATTCTAGAAGCAATAGAAAAATGAAAATGTTTGTTTGTTTGTTTGGTTATATACATATATATACATGCAGAAGAACTTAAAACACATAATGATCAAATTTCACACCCTCATACGTAAAACTTACATTGTTTCCAATGTAACATTAAATGTAAGAGATGGAGGATTCAACAAAATAATAATTGAAAAATGTAAAGGAAACAAGAACAAACTCCCCTTGGGTTGCCTTCCAAGGAACACCTTTGTTTACTGTCATTGGTTTGACTCTATATTTTCTTTATCACATGATACAATTTTAATCTTCAAGTGTCATGCCTTTTGCTTTCTACACTTGAAATTCTTCATGAATTGGCTTTAGGTGATGATCATTCACTTTAAGTATCTTCCCTATTTTTAGTCTCTAATTCTCTACTGTATTGTAGGGAGAAACATTAGAAACTACAAAACAACTGACCCCATGTTGCGTCCCGTTTTTAGACCCCAACAATCCGGAGTCATAGAGCATGAGCGGGTTTCTTTGTAGGGTTATTTCAAAGAACCCTAATTAGTCATCATCTCACAAGAGTGGCTTGCCCACACCAGTTAATCACCAACATCACAATTTGACTTCTGCAAAAAATTGTAGCTCTATGTCTCTAGTTCATTTTGAAACAAGAACCACCTCATTCAGAACACTATAGCTCAAGATATGCCTAAAAGCACAAAGTATATTCATAACCCAGTTATGCTCTTTCAACCAATCCCTCATTTTCTTTCCATAAATCTTTTTCAAATCAACGCCAAAAGCTACCAATTTTTATGGAGAGGTAGAAAAATGTATTATGAATCTATTTCCTTAAGAATCACTTCATTTTGAGGTCAAATGATGAAGTTATGGCCAAAAGAATCAAGCATGTTTATGTCCTTAATCAGAGTGTACCTCTCTTGGGAGAATTAGCATAACTTTCTCTAAAAACCTCGGATTGAGGTTATTCTTAGACGGTTTTAAAGAGGAATTCTAGATCTACAATTCATTAAATACAATAAAGTGAGATTTCGCCATCTAGGGGGTCAAAAATGCAAATTTCCAAAAGCGTACAGTGTATGTCCGTTAAACAGAGATACACGTCCACCTAACGGACATACACAGGGTTGGGAACCATTTTTGACCCGAGAATGTTCGTTTAATAAACTTAATGTCTATTAAACGGACATTAGTGAGGCTGGGGGTCCTCACAGACCTGAGAAGGTCCATTTAATGGACCTAAAGTCCGTCTAACAAACATAGGGGATACCTAAGCCCCTCCAAAGCCTCTCTAATGATTCCTACATCCATTCGAACATTTCTTTCACTTATAATCTCTCAAATTCACCTCTTCTAGTGCAATACCACTTTATATACATTCAAAAACCAACTTTGTTCCATTAAATCCTCTAATCCCTACTCAGTTGATTCATCAAAACCACTAATTTACCTCATTTACCATAGTTGTCCTGGGTATACATCCCATGCAACATCACCACTTATAATGCTCATATCTTTCATCTCCTATATTCAAAATTTACATACTTTATACTGTTGGAAAGCTAAGAGGATAAACTACAAATTCTAAGAAGACTACTTTATCTAATACAACCTAACTTAATCTAGTTTTTCTCCTAAAATCAGTACATAATTTTAACCTTATGGAAACTTGAAATATGTAATGTACAACTACAAGATAAATAAGCACAAACACAAGGGAAACTTCTTCAATTCTCAATTCATTTCTAAATCAAAATGAATTTCATACATAGCCTTCATACATACATATCAACATTACATCAAAGTCTTAACGCAAGATAGAAAATACATTGGATGCTTAATGTTTACTATGCTTATAAAGCTAATGAAAAGTCTAGCCACTAACTTAGTACAAAAGCTAACTATCTTAGGATTTGTCCAAATGCCTTACAAGGATCACTGATCTTCTCTATCTACACCTAAGGAGGGAAAATGATGGCTTGAGCTACATAGCTCAGTGGCTAATGTATTTATAGCCATCGGTAATTTACCACAAATTCAAGCATATGTATATATATACATATATCTAGCAATTCAATCATTCATCAATTTAGCTCAAAAACTCATAATTAAGCAAGTTATACATAACACATAACACAGACATTAGCCATTAAGCAAATCACTCAAATGCATCATACTTGGCAATTCAAAGATGCAATGCACAAACCAATGGCTCGGGGGTTCCTTGAAAACATAATGGAAAAACCGAAGTTTGCACCGTGAACAGAATGAGTCTATTTTTGGAGCTCATATACCATAAGCAGGCAGCCGGGAGAAGGCTCTTGTCAACATGCATGTGACGAACAAAATGGTTCCGCTCTCACCCAAACAAAAGCACATAATCATGATCAAAATCGTGTTATCATATACTCATGCTTAAAGCTCATAATCATGCTCAAAATCGTGTTATCATATGCTCATACTTAAAGCACATAATCATGCTCAAAATCATGTTATCATATGCTCATACTTTCATGCTTTTTCTTCTTTTCGTTTAATTCAAAATGTTATAACCTCTTTCAAGGTATAACATAATCACAATGCATGATGCATTTCCAATCAAGTCACAATAATTCAATTTCAAGCAAATTCATTTCAAGAAATCAACATACACACACATAGGCAAGAATTTGCCCAATCACACAATAACTATAAATAAATTAACCACCTAATAAGCTTGCAAAATCCAAGTCAAGCTTGCCTTTTCTCTTGCCCTTGGATAGGGTTTCCTTGATTTCCTAACTAAACAAAATTTCCCATTTAATCCAATTTTTCAGAAAATTCAAAAGCTTCAAAATTAAAAAAATGAAATAATTACTAAATTGAGCTTAGCACTAACTTACCCATGGTCTATCTAAGTTAAAAAGACCAACACCTAGTTTCCCTAAAATCAAATGGGTTTCCTTAAATCATCTTCTCCCAACACAACACCCATTCTCTATACAAAACTCTTTCTATCTCTAACTCTTTCTCTAACAAAGCAAGAAGAACAAGATGAACTTACCTTGACAAATGATTTCTCTTCTTTTCTTCTTCTTTTCTCCATTTCCTAGCTTCTTCGATTTTTCTCCTCATCTTCTCTTTCTCTCACTTTTTTTCCCTTGTCCAAGGCTTCTCACATTTCTCTCTCCCTTCTTCTAATTCAAGCCCCTTTTTATTAGGCTTTCTTCCCATTTTGCCCCTCATTAAACTAGTTCTTCCAATTTTACCCCCTTTCATTTAACACAAGCCTACTAACCACTTAGCCTATTATACACCATATTAATTCTAACACTTTATTCTAATTTAAATTTTCTAATTTCTATTCATACTTGCTAGTTGAATGACCCAATTCTAAAAATAAATAAATAGGTAAAAATTGTAATTAAATAATTAAACAAATAAATTGGTAATAATTGGAAAAAAATTTCGAGGTCCAACAATTCTCCCCTAAAAGAATTTCATCCTTAAAATTCTTACCTGAGTCCACGAAGAGGTGTGGATACTTCTCCTTCATTGCTTCCAAAGGCTCCCGCATTGCCTCCTCTTTTGCATTGTTCTTCCATAAGACTTTAACCAGCTTTATAACCTTATTTCTCAAGACCTTTTCCTTGGAGTCTAGGATCTCCGTTGGTTGCTCTTCATATGTCAAATCCTTCCTTAACTGAACCTCTGACGGTTGAACTATATGTGAAGGATTTGATTGGTACTTCCTCAACATCGATACGTGGGAAACATTGTGAATCATAGATAATTCTGATAGAAAAGCTAACTTGTAGGCTAAAGGCCCAATCTTCTCAATGATATCATAAGGGCCTATATATCTTAGACTAAGCTTGCCCTTCTTACCAAACCTCAAAACTCCTTTCTATGGAGAAGCTCTAAGAAATACTTTGTTTCCAACTTCAAATTCCATCTCCTTTCTATGTGCATCCGTATAGCTCTTCATTCTATCTTGAGCTGCTTTAAGTCTCT
>JANSVA010000005.1:39295332-39328100 GCA_025504915.1 Erythroxylum reticulatum
TTAGTCCAAGATACATAGGCCCATATGAGATCATTGAGAAGATTGGGCCTTTAGCCTACAAGTTAGCTTTGCCATTGGAATTATCTAAGATACATGATGTCTTTCATGTATCGATACTGAGGAAGTACCGATCAAATCCTTCACATATAGTTCGACCTTCTAAAGTTCAGTTAAGGGAGGATTTGACATATCAAGCAAAACCAATAGAAACCTTAGATTTGAAGCAAAAACTATTCAGAAATAAGATTGTGAAGCTAGTTAATGTCTTATGGAAGAACCATTCGACGAAGGAGGCAACATGAGAGCCTTTGGAAGCAATGAGGGAGAAGTATCCACACCTTTTGGTGGACTCAGGTAAGAATTTCGAGGATGAAATTGTTCGAGGGGGGAGATATGTTAGACCTCGAAAATTTTTTCCAACTTTTGTGATATGTTATTTAGCTCTTTATGTAGGTTTAATTGATTATTCCATTTTCTGATTATTTTTTAATGTAGTCATTAAATTTAGTGGCATAAATAGAGATTAGAAATTGATGGAAGGATTTGAATTAAGTTAGTATTAATATGGGAAGGTTAGAAGTAAGTTAGCTTAAAGGAGTTAGTAGATGGCTTAAATGAAAGAAGGGGCAAAATGGGGAGGACAAGGTAAATGAAGGGTAAAATGGGAAAAGACCATTAAAATGGTTTTGTATTAGAAGAAGAGGTAAGATAAGTGTCGTGAGAACCAAAGATAAAGAAGAGAGAAATGAAAATAAGAGAGAAGAAGAGAAGTTTCGGTGAAAAAAAAAGAAGAGAAATTAAGTTGTTAAGGTAAGTTACCATCTTTTCTTCTTGCTTTATTGAAGGAATGGGTTGTATGGAGGACAAAGGAGCTAGAGAGCAAAGAGGTTTTGTGGGAAGAAGACGGATTAGGAGAACCCAATTGATTTTAGGGTTTCTAAATTCAATTTTTATTTTTCTAACCTAGACAAACTGTGGTAGGTTAGATTAGAGTTTCATTTGTGTTTATTGAGATTTCTATGATTATTCTTAAGCTTATAAATTTTATTGGAATGTTGGTTTTGAATGGAACCTTGGTTGTTGTAGGAAACCAAGGGAATCCGACCCAAGAGCAAGGGCAAAGCAAGCTTGACTTGGATTTCTGCAAGCTTATTAGGTGGGTAATATATTTATGATTATTGTGTGATTGGGCAAATTCTTGCCTATGTATGTGTATGTGATGTGCTTAAAATTGATATGCTTGAAATTGGATAATTGTGAATATTTGGAAAAGCATGATGCATTGTGTTATGTTATACCTTGGAAAAGATTATAACATTACGAATTGAATGAGAAGAAAGAAAAAAAAGTTTAAAAGTATAAGCTTTTGATAAAAATGATTTTGAGCATAATTAAATTTTGTGCTTCTGTTTGGGCGAGAGTGGAACCATTCTATTCGTCACGTGAGCATCATCAAGAGCCTTCTCCGGGCTGCCTGCTTATGGCATATGAGCTCCGAAATTAGACTCATTCTGTTCATGAGGTGAATTTTGGTTTCTCCATTCTATTTTCATGGAACCTTAGAGCCAATTGCTATGCATTGCCATAAAAAGTGTTAAGTTTGAGTTACCTATTCAATTTCTTGAATAAAGTAAGAATCCTAGAATTGCTAGCTATATATATACATATGCTTGAATATATTGCCAATTGCCAATGGCTATATATATATTAACCACTGAGCTGTCTAGCTCACCCCACTATTCCCTCCTCAGGTGCAGATCGAGAAGATAAGTAATCCTTGCAAGGCTTTTGGACAAATTCCAAGATAATAGCTTTTGTACTAAGTTAGTTGCTCACTTTTGGGATAGCTTTATAAGCATGTAAACATCGAACATTCTTTATAAGTTGTATTTTGGGGTTAAGCCCTTGTACAAAATATTTTGATGTATTAAAGTTATGTATGAGTTTCTGTTGCTTTGACAAATGTGTTAAAACTGAAAAGTCCTCAAGAGTGTGTGCATATTTCTTGGGTATATGTATTTTTCTTGATTGAAGTTTTTCAAAGGTGTAGAAATTGAGTGCTGAATTCCAAAGGGAAACTAGACTAATTTATGTACAATAAGTTAAAGTTGTCCTTTAAAAAGTGTAGTAATTGTCTAACTTTCCATCGATATATAGTATAAAAACTTTGGAATCCAGAGTTGAAAGTAATGTTCTTTATAAGGGTAAAGACGATTCGTCTGTAATGACATCATATCGTCTATAATGACGTCATTTCGTCTATATGGATGCATCGTCTGTCAAAATGTATCGTCTGTAAAGACGATTTGTCTGTAATGACATCATATCGTCTATGATGATGTCATTTCATCTGTAAGGATGTATCGTCTATAAAGATGCATCGTCTGTCAAAATGTATCATCTGTAAAGATGATTCATCTATAATGACATCATATTGTCTATGATGACGTCATTTCGTCTATAAGGATGCATCGTTTGTAAAGATGCATCGTCTATCAAAATGTATCATCTATAAAGATGATTCGTCTGTAATGACATCATATCGTCTATGATGATGTCATTTCGTCTATAAGAATGCACCGTCTGTAAAGATACATTCATCTGTTAAGATGTATCGTCTCTAAAGATGTATCGTCTGTGATGTAACTATAAGGTCTTAAGCATTGCATCATCTTAAGTTAACTTTCCTTCGCCTTAAGTTGACCTGCTCCATCTTAAGCGTTGCATCGTCTTAAGTTAGCTTTGCTTTGTCTTAAGTTGACCCACTCCGTCTTAAGTGTTGCATCATCTTAAGTTGACTTTGCTTCATCTTAAGTTGACCCGCTTCGTCTTAAACATTGCATCGTCTTAAGTTGACTTTGCTTCGTCTTAAATTGACCCGCTTTGTCTTAAGCATTGCATCATCTTAAGTTGACTTTGCTTCATCTTAAGTTGACTCGGGCTTTGTCTGTGTTTTTGTTTTGACTGTGTTTTCTTTTGTCTGTATATTGTTTCGTTTGCCTTTTCGCTTCGGCTGTTTCTTGTTTCGTCTATGTCCTTTTATTTCGTCTGCTTTTTTTTACAAACCCGAGACTTCTTCTTTTGATCACCATTCGTCTGATACCATCATCTGAACCATTTTGAACCCTCAAACGATAGATTTCGTCTTCAAGGTCTTCATGAAAGTGGTAGATCTTGAAGTCCTCTTTCGAACTACCCTGAGAACACCCAAATTTGACATCATTAGTGAGAGTCATTCTGATTGTCCTGTTGTTTTCCATCAAAGGTCTTCGAATGTTTGGATTTTGAAAACGGGACCCAATATCTGGCCCTGGATAAGAAAGGAAAGCAGTTTGATAAGCTTAAGAAGTATGGGACAGTAGAATTTTATAGGACAACGAATCCAGAAGAAGCTGAAACCTGGTTGAGGAAGATAGAAAAGGTATTAGAGCAGATGGACTGTGAGGATGATGAGAAGGTTGAGTATGTTACAAGCTTGCTATAGGGGGATGCTCACATTGGTAGGAAAGTATGCCAGGGGGTCAATTGAAACTGCCAGTGACATGGAAAGCCTTCCTAGCTACTTATAATAAGAAGTATTTGTCTGAGGTGTATGTCTAGCAAAAGAAGAGAGAAGTTCTTAGTCTCACCCTGAGGGAGATGACAGTGAGTGAGTATAAGTGCAGATTTACACAACTATCCCGATATACAGCTAAGAAGATGATGAGTAAGGTGGCTAAGTGCCATAGGTTTTAAGTGAGGTTGCATTTAGCCATCAGGGAAAAAGTGGTGGCACAGAATTTCTGTGATTTTCAACATCTGGTTGAAACAGCATTAAGGGTTGAGAATATGGAGAACATAAAAACGTTGTGAACAGAAAGAGGAAAGGGAGATAACAGTTTAGGAGGGGAGGTGGCACTCCTATTCCAGAGAGGAGTGCTAGGACTTTCCTTGTGTAGTATAAGGAGAGGAGCAGTGGTGCAAGCAAGTCTAACTAGATGAGAACTGTTTCTCATCACACCTCAATGGCAAGAGGCAGTAGAAGGGGAGAGGGGGATAAGCTACCCATTCCTAAGTGCAATCATTGCGGTAAATTCCGCAAAGGCGAGTGCTATAGTTTAACTGGAGCTTGTTTCAACTGTGGGGGAAAAGGGCACATGGCTAGGAGTGCCCGCAGTATATAGGACAAGAGAGAACTCAGATGCAAGCTTCAAAAAGGATTAAGACTGTGGGACACAAGATTGCAACTGACGTGGGCAGTTCTGAGAAAACTAAAAAAGTGAATCCTCTAGGAGGACCGAGGGGACAAGCATTGGCTAGAGTGTTTGCAATGACAAGGGAGGACGTGGAGACAGCTCCGAAGGTTATGACTGGTATGGTTAAATTATTCAATAATAACGTTATTATTTTGATTAATCCCGGGTCTACTCATTCATTTGTTTTGTTAAGTAGAATTGTGCATCGTAGAAGTCTGAGCCCATTGGATAGTCCTTTGATGGTTAGTACCCCAATCAGTCAATATATTATTATTAGTAAAGTTTATAGAGATTGTGAAGTATACATTGGTGGGGAACAATTAGTGGTGAATTTAATTCCATTAAAGATAGGGGGATTAGACGTGATTTTAGGTATAGATACATTAGAAAAGTATAAGCCTAATCTAGATTGTAAACAGACGACAGTGGAGTTCGAGTTAGACAATAGTAGAAAGGTGGTGTTTATGGGGGACAAAAAAGCAAGCCCGCTTAGAGTTATTTCAGCTCTGATAGTAGAGAAAATGATGTTAAGCATTTTTAGCATATGCAGTAGACACGACAATAGATGGAGGGAAGTTAGACAAAATTCCTATGGTAATGGAACTCCCAAATGTCTTCTAGAGGAATTACCAAGACTACCACCACTTAGAGAGATTTTCCCATCGAGCTTCTTTCGAGTACTGCACCAATATCAATTCTGCCTTATATAATGGGTCCGACAGAATTGAAGGAACTTAAAGAGCAGTTAGAAGAATTGTTGGAGAAAGGTTATATTAGGCCTAGCTCTTCACCTTGGGGAGCTCCAGTTCTTTTTGTGAAAAAGAAAGATGGATCGTTGAGAATGTGTGTGGATTATAGGAAGCTCAATCATGTCACTATCAAGAATAGATATCCACTCCCATGCATAGATTATTTGTTTGATGAATTACAAGGAGCAAAGATCTTCTCCAAGATAGACTTGAGATCAGGTTATCACTAGTTGAGAATAAAAGAGTCTGATGTGTCAAAGACTGCTTTTAGAATACAATATGGGCATTTTGAGTTCATAATCATGCCCGTTAAGTTAACGAATGCCCCTGTAGCTTTTATGGACTTAATGAATAGAGTCTTCAAACCTTTCTTAGACCGATTTATCATAGTCTTTATTAGTTTATTCTAAGAGTGACAAGGGACATGAGGAACATTTGAGGATTGCCTTAGAGACACTGAGGAAGAAAGAGTTGTATGCCAAATTCAATAAGTGAAAATTTTGTCTAAGGGAAGTGGTGTTTCTTGGACATGTAATTTTAGAAAACAAAGTACATATGGATCCGAGGAAAATAAAAGTTGTAGTTAAATGGGAAGCATCTAAGAATATAGAAGAAGTGAGGATTTTCTTGGGTTTAGCCAGCTATTACAGAAGATTTGTAGAGGGCTTTTCTATGATAATGGCCCCACTTACCAAATTGACAAAAAAGAATCGAAAGTTTGTGTGGATAGAGAAGAGCCAAAAAAGCTTTGAGGAATTGATGAATAGGCTCATAATTGGACCAATTTTGATTTTGCCTTCTGGTAGCGATGGGTATATAGTATATAATGATGCCTCAAGGAAGGGATTAGGATATGTGTTGATACAAGGAGATAAGGTGATTGTCTATGCTTTTAGGCAATTAAAACCTTATGAGATGAATTATCCTACACATGACTTGGAGTCAGCTACCATAATTTTTGCATTGAAAATATGGAGACATTACTTATATGAAGTCACCACCAAAGTATTCACAGAATACAAGGGTCTTCAGTATTTGATGAACCAAAAAGAGTTAAATCTAAGGCAAAGAAGGTGGTTGGAACTATTAAAGGATTATTACTTGATGATAGATTAACACCCGGGAAAAGCTAATGTAGTAGCAGATGCATTAAGTAGAAAATCCACTATGGCACATCTGGAGACGATATATCTTCCTTTATTAAAGGAATTAGTTAGAATTAAGGTGACATTGAGGCAAGATGAATCTGATTGTATATTGGCTAATTTCATAATAAGGTTAGTGTTGAATGAGAAGATTAAGGAATTCCAGGAACAAGATGAGTACTTGAGTAGGCTCAGAGAAGAGATTAAAAATGGTAAACCCTCTTAAATAGAGATAAGAGAAGGTAAATTGATGGTGGTAGGTAATAGATTATATATTCCAGACATGTTTGAGTTGAAGGATGAAATTCTTGATGGGGTCCACAATGCTCCCTATGTAATGCACCTGGGGAGTACAAGAATGTGTCGAGATTTAAAAGAGCACTTCTAGTGGAAAGGAATGAAGAAAGATGTTGCAAAGTATGATAGAAAATGCTTAGTGTGTCAGCAAGTCAACGCAAAACATCAAGTGCCTATTGGTAAGCTTAAACCTTTTTCTATTCCTGAATGGAAGTGGGAGAAGATTATAATGGATTTCTTGATGGGATTGCCAAGGACTAGTAGAAAGCATGACGTAATATGGGTGATTGTTAATAAGCTAACCAAGTCAGCAAATCAGCACATTTCCTGCCAATTAGACAAGCAGATTCTTTAAATGCTTTGGCCAAGAAATACGTAAATGAAATAATTAGACTTCAAGGGATTCCAAGTTCTGTAGTTTTGGATAAAGATCCCAGGTTCACCTTCAGATTTTGGGAAAGCTTACAAGAGGCTTTGGGAACCAAGTTTCACTTTAGCACAACTTTCTATCCACAGACTGACGGCCCATTAGAGAGGATAATATAGACATTAGAGGCAATGTTAAGAGCTTGTGTTATCGAATTTAAGGGCTCATGGGATGATCATCTGCCTTTAATTGAATTTTCTTACAATAATTCCTACCACTCAGGAATTCAAATGGCATCGTAAAAAGCTTTGTATAAGGAAGACTTGTGGGACTTGAGTTGGTATAAGCCACAGTCGACAAGATTAAATTGGTAAAGTAGAGACTCAAAGCATCTCAAGACAGGATGAAGAGCTATACAGATGCATATAGAAAGGAGATGGAATTTAAACTTAGAGACAAAGTGTTTCCTAGAGCCTCTCTATGGAAAAGAATCTTGAGATTTGGTAAGAAGGGTAAGCTTAATCCAAGATACATAGGCCTTTATGAGATCATTGAGAAGATTAGGCCTTTAGCCTACAAGTTAGCCTTGCCACCAAAATTATCTGAAATTCACAATCTCTTCCATGTATCAATGTTGAGAAAATACCAATCAGATCCTTCGCACATAGTCCAATCTTTAGAGGTTCAATTAAGAGAGAATTTGACTTACGAAGAACAACCAATGAAGATTCTAGATTCGAAGGAAAAGGTCTTGAGAAACAAGATTGTGAAGTTGATTAAAGTTTTATGGAAGAATCATGTAAGAGAGGAGGCAACATGAGAGCCTTTGGAAGCCATAATGGAGAAGTATCCACACCTTATTGTAGACTCAGTTAATAATTTCGAGGACAAATTTCTATAAAAGGAGAATTGTTGGACCCCAAATTTTTTCGTTTATTTTATTTAATTAGCTATTTATTAATTGATTGATTTTATTTTATTTTCTTATAATTTAGTCATTAATTTAGCAAGCTAAGTAGAAATTAGAATATAGAATAGAAATGTTAGAATTAAGTTAGGGTAATATGGTATTTAATGGACTAAAGGGGCTAATAGGCATTATGTTAAATAAAGAGGGGAAAAATTGGAAGGACAAGACAAAATGTTGCCTTAAATAAGAGAAAGAAGAATAAGAAATCATGGGAAAGAAGAGAAAAGAGAAGAAAAAAAGCGTGGAAGTTAAGGTAAGAAGAGAGAAAATCATGGAGGAAGAAGAAGGAAGAAGATTTGGGCTAAGCTTAAGGTAATCTTCATCATCTTTCTTCTTATTTAGGTTAAAAAAAAACAAAAGCGATTAGAGAGAGAAATGGGTTTGTGTTGGAAGAAAGGAAGAAGAAACCATTTTGATTTTTTATGGATTTCTAAAATAGGTTTTAGTTTTCTAGCCTAGATACACTATGAGTAGAATAAGTTTAAGATCAATTTTTATTTATTTTTGACTATTAAAGCTTTATGAGTTTCCATTTGAGTGTGGGTTGAATGAAAATTGAATTGTTTTCGGAAATCAAGGAAATCTATCCAAGAGCAAGAGGAAAGGCATAATTGAGTTGGATTTTCCAAACAAATTAGGTGGTTAACATGTTTATAGTTATTGTTAAGATGGGTAAATTGCTTAGTTGTGTATGTTTATGCTTAATTACTTGAATTTGAATTGTTGTGAATGTTGGAAAATGCATTATGATGTATTATCATGTCATGCCTTGAAAGATGCTATGACATTTTGCATAATCAAAAAGAGAAAAAGCATAAGAAGTATGAAAATATGAATATGTAATGAAATGAATTGAGCATAAGAATTTGCTTGTGTTTACGCAAGAGAGAAACCATTTCATTTATCACATGCATGTTGACTTAAGCCTTCTCCCAATTGCTCGCTTTTGGTATATGAGATCTTAAGAACGGACTCTTTTAGTTCATGGTGTAAACTTTAGTTTCTCCATTTCTACCCATGGGACTTTCAAGCCATTTGTTTGTGCATTTCATCATTGATTTGTCAAGTATGACGCACTTGAATGTTATGTTTGATGGTTAAATATACATGTTATGTGATAACTTCCCTAAATCATGAGTTTTGAGCTAGAATTCTTGATGATTGAATTGCTAGACTAAATAAGATACAGTTGTATATATTTATTGGTGTGTGTGTGTGTTTGTGTGCTTGATTTGTGTGGCTCGTTACCAATAGCTATAGATATATTAGCCACTGAGCTTCGTAGCTCAACCCATTATTTTTTTCACTTCTCAGGTGTAGAATGAGAAGGTTATTGATCCTTGCAAGGCATTTGGGCAAACTCCAAGATAGTTCTTTTGTAACTAAGTTAGTTCGACTATTTTTGGGTAGCTTTATAAGCATATCAAACATGAGCATCCATTTATCTTAGTAATGAGATTGAGAATTGAAGAAGTTTCTTTTGCATATGTTCATGTTTATCTTTTGGATGAGTTGCTACGGTTGTTGTGGGAAATTGTATGTGTATGTACATTTAGTGTTGGATTATTAGGATTTGGGTTGTGAATCGAACGTTTCGCTGTGACGAAGCCAGACTTTGTCCGCGGCAAATTTTTTCCGAGGGATATTTTTATTTGATTTTGGTAACTTCTCCATGGTAAAGTTGGACCATCGCCTCGATGTATTTTTCGTAAGAGGTGCTCGAGTTTGATCTGGGAACTTTGCCACGGCGAAGAAAAACTTTTGTTGTGGTATATTTTACTTGAAGGGTGCGTTTGCTCGACCTTGAGCCTTCGCCACGGCGAAGACAAATGTTGGCCACCATGAACCTTTTTTGAAAGGTCCTTGGAAATGATTCCTCAGTTTCACCGCAGCGAACCCATCAATTGCTGATGCTAAAATTCTTCTTATAAATTGAAGGTTTTAACTTTCCTCTTGCATGATCTTTACCCGACCGCCCCAAGTGGTCACCTTGGAGTAAGTAACAAGACCCGGGGCCCAACACCAAGACAGCATGAGGGTTTTAAAACGTGAATTGTAAGTTGGACTAAACATATAATTTGTCAAATCAGTGAATAGTAATGGCACTGTTAGGGTGATCTTCAGCTGGGTTATTCAACGTAGGGCTGAAGCATTTTCTTAGGAGAGACCCATGAAGGGCTAGACATCCTGACGCTGATTTAGAGGTGACATCGACGCCAACAACCCAGGTTAAGTGTATTTTACTATTTTTGTTGTTTCTTTCTCTCATTAGAAATTAATTATGATATCCTATGTTAATTAAATTTTGGTTTTGTTTATGGATAATCAAATTTTCGTTATCGTTTTGTTATTTGTATATGAACTCGTTGGGTATTATGAAAACATGATTTTAATACGTTCATTGAATCGTTTAAATGGAAACTCATTACTAGAATTTTGATATAATTTGTAATTGTTATGTTGAAATTCATATGTAGTGACTACAGATCTGTAATCATTAAGGATAACATGACCTAGGTTAAATGCCGCATCACATATGATTGTTGCGTTGATTAATTGGTTTTCCTAATTTGTAATGCTACTACCTAATTAAACCTGGAGATTGTATCCTAAGTATTCGGTGGTTAGGTTTAATTAATGATCGTATCTTGATTAAACAAAACTTAAGGAAAACTCGAGTTAATTATTAACCCACAGTTAATAGTTGCTAGGAGAGGTTAGAAAACAACAAATCCATGAGATATATTTAATTAGGGTTAAGCCGAGATTGAACCAAAGAACCATGTCCCTATCGAATTCCCTACTTTTATCATTTTAACATGTTTTCTTTAATTGATTTTCATTAGGTTAGTTTTATTTTATTTTCTTATTCCAAAATCCAAACCCCCTATTTTTCCTAAACACTGATTAATTTCATTTCAATAACTTTTCACACACTCTTTATGGATCGACCTAGACTCACCACTGCTATAGTAGTAGTCTAGTTATTTTATTTTAACTTGGGTTACGACTCACTGTTAGTCACCTATATGGGAAGAATAGTCACTATTTTTAGGAGTGTCAAATTAAGAGTTATGATGAGGAGATGAACTTTATTAAGAATAAGGAAGTGGAAGCTAATACTCTTTTGTTTTCTCAAAAAGAAGGCTCCATAGAAAAAGACATCATGTGATATCTCGATAATAGTGCAAGCAACACATGACATGAGACAGAAGCAAATTTATGGATTTGGAAACAAAAGTGAACATGAATGTTCATTTTTGGAGATGATACAAAGGTAGAGATTAAGGGCAAAGGTTCAGTGATTTTGGTAACAAAAGATAGAGACCATAAACTTCTCTATAATATCTTCTACATTTCAAAAGTAAAGAGCAATATTTTAAGGATTGGCCAACTTTTAGAGAGTGGGCATAAAGTGAACATGGAGAACAATTATTTATGACTTAAAAAATCAAGATGATAGACTTGTTTCTAAAATTTCCATGATAAAGAACCGAACGTTCATGTTAAATGTGAAAATGGCATAAGCGAAATGTTTACAATCTTGTGTCAAAGATCCTTCATAGATTTGACATATGAGATTCAAACACCTTAACTTTGAAGGGCTTAAAATTCTAGGAGCAAAAGAATTAATCAAAATGGAGAGTTCACTTTTAATGAATTAAAGTTATTTTATGAGGAAAATGATATTTGACGTCCTATGACTATCCCAAAAGCACTATAACAAAATGGAGCTGTAGAGAAAAAGGATAGGAAAATTCTTAACATGATGAGGACGATGCTAAAAATTAAGAATATGCCTAAAGGGTTTTGGGTTGAGGTGGTTGCATGTATAGTTTATCTTTTGAACCTTTCACCTATGAGGACTTTGGAGACAATAACCCCTTAAAAAGCATGAAGTGGATGGAAGCCAAGTGTGACATACTTAAAAGTTTTTAGATCTATTAGTTATGCTCATGTGTCTAAATGAGAAAGGAAAAAACTTAATGATAGGAGCAAGAAGATAGTGTTTAATGTTTATATTGAGAAATCTAAAGGTTACATACATTTTGACCCTATTTATAAGAAAGTTGTGATTAGTAGATATATGGAGTTTGAGGAAGATTCTTTCATGGGATTGGATTATTCACGAAGAGACATATAGTTTTCTTCATATTTGGGAGAAGAAGAGAAAGAGGACCAAGAAATTGAAGGTGAGAGTTCAACTTCTTCCATCCTTAACAAGCTCAAGAGAACAACATCAAAGATTTAGAACCATATGAGATCTTTATGATGCCACCAAAAGAATAAACAGCGAGAATATTTTTGTCTACTTTCACATGATGAATCTTTAAGTTTTAAGAGGTTGTTAAAGATAAGAAATGGATGCAAGCTATGAAGGAAGAAATTCCTTCTATTGAGAAAAAAATGATACTTGGGAGTTTACCACACTACCAAACAGTCATCAAACAACTGGGGGTGAGTGGATTTATAAGCAAAAAAAAAAAACAATTGTTTGTGTTTGGGGTTAAATAGATTTAAACCTTTAAAAAAATAAACTATTTGTGTGCATTTATATGGATGACCTCATTCTTACACAAAATAACTCACAAGTATGATGATTTTAAGAAGGCGATGGCGTGAGAATTTGTGATGAGTAATATGGGACTTATGCCATATTATTTTATGACAGAAGTAAAATAATGGAGTGATGGGATATTTATCTCTCAAGAATTATATGCAAAAGATTATAAAAAAGTTTAACATGATATATTGCAATCTCATGAATACTCCGATGGAGTGGGAAGTAAAACTCTCCAAGTAGGATGGGGTAAGGAAAGTCGATCTAACCACATTTTGAAGCCTTATGGGACGCCTAAGGTATTTGACATATACTAGACCTGATATAGTATTTGCTTTAGGATTAGTGAGTCAGTTTATAAAAAATCCACATGAAGAACAAATGTGTGCCACAAAAAGAGTTTTTGGATATTTCAAAGGTACTCTTAATTATGAAATGTTTTATACTTCTTTAAATAAGGCTCATTTAAAAGGATATGTGATAGTGATTATGTCGGTGATATTGATGACTAGAAGAGTACTAGCAGGTTTATATTTTTTTTTGGAGAAAATGCAATTTCACATTATTCAAAAAAACAATCAGTTGTAACACTTCAATCTGTGAATCGGAGTATGTTACCATAACTACCAGAGCATATCATGTTATATGGCTAAAGAGATTGCTAGATGAACTTCATTTTGCTCAAACAGAAGTGACTAAGTTTATGGTGGACAACAAATTGGTCATTGCTCTTGTAAAAAATTCAGTGTTGCATGATCAAAGTAAGCATATAGATGCAATGTTTCATTTTATTTAGGACTGCATAACCAACAAAGAGGTTGATGAAGAATACATCAAAACACTTGATTAAATATTTGATATTTTTATAAAACCCCTCAAGAAAGATAGATTTTAGCAGCTTAAAGGGATGGTTGGAGTTGTGAAGAAGTCAAGTTTAAGGGGTTGTCTAGAGTTTTTCAATTAAGTAAATGTGACCTTTTCTCTTCAATAGTGGTGAATGTAATTTAATAGAGATTAAATTGGTTTATATTCTTAATAAAATTAAAAATGGTTTTCTAAATGTTTGAAAATTTGTTTTCATAAGATAATTTTTATTATGATTATTTTAGAATTTAGTTTATTTTTCAAAAATTGAATTACTAAATTAAATTAGTTATCAAATCAATAATCAAAATAAAGCAAAGGTTTTAAATGATTTCTTTCATAATTAGATTGTGTAAGAAATTATAAACATAATGAATTTTTTTATGAGCCCAAAATTGTTTTGAAATTTTAAATCCCTAAATTAAATATTAAGTACATGTTAAGAATGTGATAGTTGCCTTCTATTATTTAAGAATAAAATCATAGTTCTATTTATTGTATGGCTTATTGAACAAACTCAAGACCTCTTTAACCCGAATATGTTTTATCTTAAACTAATAGGTCATACTAAACTAAATTTATATAATTTAAATGAGCAAACTTGTGATCACAGAGATTTAGAGGTAGGATTAGGAATAATATATGATATATTTTGACAAAGAGTTGTCACCTTACGGATTTAGGAGTAATATAAGATGTAATTGATAAAGTTGTTATTTACCTAATTTAAATTTAATTTGTTTGATGAGCAAACTCAAGTCAATTATTGTTAAATAGGATCTTAGCCCACAAGGAAATTATTTGATAATTTCTTGATTTAATAATGAGGGCTATTATTTTGAATAAAATAGTAGGAGTAATCAAATATTTATTAAAGTCCTAATTTTGTTTGATTTTTTGGTATAAACTAATACTTGGTCTATTATGTCTTTCAGCCATCGAATCAGAAGATAAGTGTCAATATGACTTTGAGGAGCATCATGGATGCTAACAAGTTTACTATATCTAACTTATCATATTGGTTTCAAAACTTGAGAATTGTTTTCAGGAAAGAAAAGAAGTTGTATGTTCTTGACACTTTTATTTGAACAGAGCCTGGTTCAGATGCGCCTGATGAGACTTAGGAGAGATATCAACATTATATTGATGACGTTAAGCAAGCTACATATGTGATCTTGGCTAGCTTGTCTCCAAAGTTTCAGAGGTAGTATAAAAACATGGATACTTTTGCTTATTATACATCTCAAGGAGTTGTTTGGTGCAAAAAAGTAGGTTGGAGAGATACCAATTCTCTAAGGCATTATTTCAATGGAAGATAGAAGAAGGATCTTCAATAAACCTATATATATTGAAGATGATTGAATATATTTTAAAAAATTAGCCTAATTGAGTTTTGTCATAGACCATGAGTTAAGCGTTGATCTAGTGCTATAATTTCTCAGTTCGAGTGTTTCACTGTTCATTATGAACTTCCACATAAATCAAAAGTATATATCATTACCCTAACTGCTAAATATGCTCAAGACTGCAAAGAGTTGCTTTAAGAAGGAACCTAGTTATGTTCTTGTTGTGGATTCTTTCAAGAGCAAGAAAAAGGGATATAAGAAGAATAATAACAACAAACAGAATGCTTCTTCTAAGGTAGTAAAACCAATAGGTAGTGTCAAGAAAAAGAGGAATTATAAGGGCACATGCTTTGATTATGGAGTTAATAGATATTGGAAGAGGAACAACCCAGCTTATCTTGCTACCCTAAAAGATAAGAAACTTATGGAATTTGTCTCTTCAGGTATGTTTATAATTGAGATCAACCTTTCACTTCTGTTCCATATTCTTGGGCATTAAACACTGGATGTGGTTCTCATATATGTAATAACATGCAGATGTTATCATGGAGTAGATCATTGAGGAAAGGCAAAGTAGATCTATAAGTAGGAAATGGAGAAACAGTTGATGCATTAGTTGTAAGCACTTATAGTATAGCATTGCCTTATAGCCTAGGCTAGAATTAAATAATTGTTATTATCTTTTGGTTGTTATTAAAAACATAATTTCTATTTCTTATTTAGATTTGAATTGATTTAACTTTATTATTAGGCATAAAAGTTGTTCCTTTTATAGAGATGATGTTTATTATAGACCTGGATTACTTACAAATGTTTTATATGAGTTAGATCTTGAAAGGTCAATTCTTAACATAACAAGCAAGAAAAGAAAGTTAAGTGACCAAAATCCATCTTATTTATCGCATTTTAGGTTTAGGATCATAAAGTTACATAAAGAAGGATATTTGTATACTTTTAATTATGAATTATATGAAACTTATGAATCTTGTTTATTAGAAAAGATGACGAAACTACCCTTTAGTGGAAAAGGAGAACATGCCAGTGAGTTATTATAGCTTATATATTTTGGAGATACACTCCCTTTAAGTTTAACAATTACCTCACTAATATTCATGGGTTTAAAGAAATTGTATTATAGAGCCTTAACACTCTTGTTCAAGGTTTTAAAGCTTCCAAACTTATGCAAAAGCCAAAGGTTGTAAGAGAGGAAATTAAAAAACCCAAAAAGAAGATTTGGTGGCATGTACCTAGTTAAAAATAAAACTCTTATTAAGCTAAACCTTATACAAAACTAGCTCAACTACAATATGAGAAAGAGGCCCTGACTACCTACATAAAGGCACTAGAAGTTCACACGTCCTAGATAAGACAAAAATTAAGAAACAATTGGTTAAAAGATGTGATAGAAACACTCAATTCTTTTAAAGAGAAATTCTTGCAAGGAGAAGCTAGAATAAAATAGTCTCTTAATATGATCAAGAGGGAAATCCATCATTTACACAAGAGGAACTTAAAGAATTGACTTCTAAGGCACACTAGGTGGGAAACATGTAACTAGTCAAAAACTTCATCTATTTAACCATTTTAATAAAATAGTTGAAGCTAAGACAAGGCCTTTCTCTAACTTAGGGTTTAAGGAAACCTTCTTTAGCTTGGGACCTACCAAGGTTCTTAGTTCTAACAGGTTCATTGCTTTCTTATTCCATAAAACCTAGAATCACATAAGTATTTATATCACCAAAGTTGCTCTGGAGTTCTTCTTAAGTGAGAAAATGATTATTGACATCAATAATACCTTCATCTGTTTGATCCTTAAAGATCCTAATCTTTGCTGCTTAATTGATTATAGGTTCATTTCTTAATGTAAATTTGATTTACAAAACTATTGGAAAGTTGATTGTCTCTAGGTCAAAACTAGTCCTAAAGGAGATTATCAATACAAGTCAGTGAGCCTTCATTTAGGGAAGGTCAATAGGATACGATATCTTCAAGAATTATAATTGAAGGAGATTTGAAATTATGGCTTAAAAGTGGATTTCAATCAAGATTTTGATTTTGTAAGCTATGGATTTCTATTTTGCATCATAGAGGCATAGGGTTTCCCTAGGAAATTTTGAAGTTGGATAAGGCTATGCGTATCCTCAACACCTTACAAGGTAATCATAAATGGACAACCTACTCAAGACTTCAAAAGTGCAAAAGGCCCAGAACAAGGTGATCCCCTCTCCCCTTCTCTGTTTTCTCATTGTATAAATACTTTCACCTAACTCAATGCTAACAACATTGATAAGGAAAAACAACTCAAGTATCATTATAAATGTGAAAAATTGTGGATCTTTAACTTAGCATTTGTTAATAATTAACCCCTACTTTGTGTTGCCAAATGAAATTACTCAAGGTCCTCTATTATTTTGTACAAGAAGTCAAGCTCCTGTTTGGCTTAACTATAAACACCAATAAAAGAAGCTCCTTCTTATCCTCTAAAGGCTCACCGTTGGCTAACAACATAAGCCCCTTCGCAGGCTTTAAACAAGAACTCCCATTTGCGTATTTAGGAGCCCTGATAACTACTAAACGATTGTCTTTGAGGGATTATAAGCTTATTGATACATTCACACAAAAATAAGTTATTGATACAACAAGCTACTTTTATATGCTAGTAGATTGCATTCACATCTATTAGAGATCCCACCTTGCTTTACCTTAATAAATCACAAAGACCATTGTTAAAATGACAAGAAACTTCTTATTGTCTAGCCAAGAAAACAAGCCCTACGGAATTAAAGTGAAGCGGACAGACTTATATATACCAAAGAGACAAAGGGAATTGAACATCATTCCAACTCAAGCTATTTACAAAATGCTACTAGTGTAGACAATTTGAAAGCTACTAACTAATAAAGGGTCTTTATAAGCCAAATGGATATACGAATATTTTCTTGGGCTCAAATTTCTAATGCGCAAAGCGGAAAATAGATGCGCCCTAAACTTTGAAATAGGTTTTGGGACTAAGGAAATAGGTTTTCATGGAGTTCAAAATTACAATTGGCAATGGCAATAGCGCCTCATTCTAATATGATTACTAGCATGAATTAGGTCCACTTGACTAGATTCAAGATCTAAAGCATCTTCGAGCTATTAACCTAATAAAACTAAGGTAGTAGCTATAATTGATGATGAGAATCGGAGATAGTCTATAAACCAGACACCAAATAGTTTTTCACAAATAAATCCTGTTTGGAAATGTTGTCACCACATCAATGTGATGTTCCCTGGTTCAATATTCAATCTTGCTTGACAAGAATCAAATATTTCTTAAAACTTCCTTCATACCTTGGTTAGCAATAAGAGGAAGATTGAGAAGTGAGGATAATTTCAAATTCAGCATTTCAGACCCTCAAAGTCCCCTATGCAACATGAAAAATAAAAGATTAAACCGCTTATTCTTCAAGTGCAAATTCTGCTGAACGATTTGTAGCCCTTCGAAATATTCAATGCGACAAAGACAATTGGAAAGAAATAATTGATTGGATGATAAGGAAATATAAATTGTGTAAAGCTAATATTGCAATTTTTGAAATGGCTTCTGGAGGAATTGTTTATGTAATTTAGACTGAAAGAAATAACAAGCATTCAAGAGTAGTATGATGAAAGTGATCGACTGCTTTGACAAAACCCTTGTGTGATTGCTAGGAAAATGAAAATAAAAAATGCAAATTATTATCTGTCTTCTATAGAACTTGTCAAACTAAGATAATTCAAGTCCAGGTTAACGTGTGAAACATGGTCTAAACCAAACGTCCGTCTATTATCTTGGTCTAGGAGCCTTGTTCTTTTATCGACCACGTGTTTGGAATCATACTACGCTAAGCAGCTGAATTGAAAATGCAATAATTAACTTAGCAGCAACCTATTGCAAGCTTGTTTCTTCCCTTGAAGATTGTAATATATTTTAAATAAAAATATATCATGCCACAAAATTTGATGGAAGAAATTCGTAAAGAGAGAAATTTCCAGCAACCAAAGGTTAAACCTAACCTTCGCGGATAAGGCTGTTTGTTATTGTAAATGATGTAAACACAAACAAAAATCCAACGTTGCAAGTCCCACAATGGTTTCAAGTTCCTAATCTCTCAATCGGGGCCTACCAGAATTTCGGCGATCTAAAATAGCTGTAAAAGCAATAAAATCATGAAATTTTATTAAGTAATAAAACCATGAAATTTTAACATGACGCCCAATTTTCGTACCAATTTGGATATAAGTTAAAAGAATGTACAAATGGAACTGATCTATGCTCGCTCGCCGTCTCTTACCTGTTGAAACCCTTTAACAGCTTAGATTCTCATGCACTGTCACTCTCAATATGCAAAAGTATCACAAAGTCCAAACATTTTGGATAAGCAAAGACATTGGTTTTGCATTTGAAAGTACATGATAAATGGAAGGGGATGAGAAAAACAAGAGAATCACTAGGATGAGTATTAACTTGAAATGAAACGGAAATCTGTACCACAAACTAATGTCAGAAACTTCTCAAGTATCCCTTTCTATCTGAGTCGTGCACGGTATCAATGGCAAAATTGACAGGAACTAAATTATAAAATACACATCCATAGTTTTGCTATACCAAGACAATCTTTATTTTACGTTCCGTAGTTAAAATGCCTTTTAACTGGCATTTTAAGTAGCAGTGATGGAACGTCTCATTTAAAATGCGGGAGTATGTCCGGTGATCCATAGAGTTTCTAAATCCAGGGATAAAATCTCCAAAGAATCTTAGAACAGCAGCCAGAACTTGTGAATCATTAGAAGCCGAAGTTGCTTCAAGAAACAACGTTGGCTGAATAGTATTGACCTGAAAGATGACCCGAGCCTAGTCAGAGATGTAACTAAACAGTCCAACTAATAATAAGTGGTTCCAGTCATGAATAATCAAAAATAAGGCGCTTAAAGAGCCCCATCATTCGCAAGCACAGTTGTGTAGTGGTATCCCAAACCTTGTTAATGATGGACAACACAAGTTCTGAATATCTCTCACCGCCAGCTAAAAGTTGTATTGTCAACATAAAAAGGTTTTGATGCACTTTTTATCTTTTCCACATTTGCACGCAACATTCAAAAGATTATAGACAAATTAGCTAACCAGCGAATGTTGCCAGCTCATTAAACCAAAAGAATGACGGTAGATACAGGACAGTAATCTTATTCTTTCATCTCAGTAAGTGCCTTGCTTCATCAGAAATATATCAATATATCTCCAGTTCCAACCTTTTTTTTTTTTTTTAAGATTACTAAGATTTCAATAAAAAGTTATTTCTAGTTTTAGCAATCAGATTGGAGGATTGCAAAATCACGTATTTTGAATTACATACCTGCAGAGGTACTCAACAATGATGGCCACCAAGTAAGAATCTCCAACCAGCTCCTCCTGAAACAAAGTTATACATATCATCAGGTGATATCACTGGGGAAGTAAGGTGTGGATCTTGCCGATCGCTGTCATTAGCCTTTAAGGGGTTGCTACTCATGCCGAGGGGCTGAGATCGAAAAGAAGAGGGTTGCACTTCACAGGTAGAAATTTGGGTACCCACTAAATTCTCGTTTTCAACCATCGGTAGATAAAATTTTATTCTCAGAGATTCAAAGTGGGTGTTGTCCTCAGATTCTGAAGCTGAAGTGTTTGAAGATTGGATTGGGGATTCATTGTTAGTGCCAGCATTAGACTCGTGTTTAGTAGATTTTCCAAGTGAATCTACTCTACCAGTTGATGCGCTAACACTTTTTCTTGGGCTACCACTATGCTCCTCACTACAAGATGAAGTCATTTCTGGTTTTGTTCCCTTGAGGTAAGTGCCTGTTCTAAGCGTATGAACATACAAAATAACCAGTACTTCTATTATTACTCTGGAAACCATTGTCAGTGGCATCCGTTCCAAGATAGCAGTTCGTGCCATTCCCAAGCAGAATTGTTTACTCTGAAATAGCAAAAGCATGCAAAAAAAAACCAGCTACTCATTTGAAAATTTTGATGAGGAAAACTACAGCAAATGCTTTCTGCACATGCCAAATATGCTTTCTTTTTTGCTTTGTTGTTTCTCTCCTGGTGAGTTAGAATATCAACAGGTAGAACATCTTCATTGGGTAGTCAATTTTATCAGGTTACAACTCCAAAGTGCACAATATTTAACAAAATGAAAATAAAAATCAAGAGAAAATTTTCCACCTTACTAGCTTCCAGTTTTCTTCGCTGCAACGGCATAATGGCAGAATCTGTAAGAGTGAAGTAGCATTGCAACGCTATCAATTTGCAATTAGTATATCCTCCCACAGCTGAAATGATCAGCAATAAGCTTACTAAGGTTCATTCAAGAAACTCAAAAGGAGGACCTATACAATCACAATATAGACATCATCAGCAGATAGGACTGGCTTACTGTTAGCTTCTGTTTTGGCCATTACTGTTTCAAACCTTGGAAAGTGAATGATCGCTGCAGTCAGAGAGGTGAACATGAAACAGAAATTGAAATTTATATAGTCTACTTAAATGCATCCAAAGATATTATGTCATGAAGCAACACAATCCACAGAAACATTCGGTCAAACCAAGAATCAAGTCACTGCTCTCTTCAAATTTCATCTATAACAAGCAGTTTCAGGATTTGGCTGCAGCAATATAAACTGCAAGAAAACTAGTAGACAAAACAAAATGACTGAATAATATACAGATGAACCAGTTAGTTCCAACAATCTTCAACAATATTAGAGAGTAAACAAGGGCTAAAGCTGAATCTACCTGAAAGCCGGTTAAGGACTTTGCCTTGCATTCCAGAAGCAAGCAGTACTAAACAGCTCTCTTGTGTATAGACATACCAACTACTGTCTAGTCTTCTTGTCCCTACCAACTGAAGTGATTTTGACTCAGCATCATACGAAAGTAAGTCCAAGCCACAATAGATAAGTTGCAATTTGATGACGCGGGAAGGATAAGATTTTGGTAACTTATGAACTAGAATGAAGATTTCAGATAATATCAGACAAATAAAAGTGAAGAAGTCCCAGCACAGAGCCATTATCTTTTCTTAAACGTTTTAATTTTTCTTAGATTAGTGACCAGAAAAATCAACTCTGATATACTTGACATAACAAAAAGGAGGACCAAAATTCAAAACCAATCCTTTTCCTCCATAGCACCAAATGTCACTAAGAAACCCCACCTACTCAAGTAAAACAGAGGACATCCTAAAACCAGATAATGGGGAACATCACAAGATACAAAATATGTTTCTGAGAGTAACTGAACCGATAGGGAATCTCAAAATTTTGAAGCATTTCTTTGAAAAAAAATGACAAATGAAGATAACCACCCGAGTTTAATACCTGCTTGGTGAAAATAGCCTCCCCCCATTTAGCCATAATAGATGTTAGTTACATAGTTATTATTACCACTATTATTAATTTGATTAACGCACATGAGTTATCAACAACTCGGAACAAAAAACTATCAAGCTGTCACATCAAACCATCTCCTATCTGCACCAGAACCATCATAAAGAAAAAGGCTTCCAGCCATTACAAAGGTATGCTGTTGTAAAGTATAGAATAGAAAAGAAAAATGCTTCCAGCCATTACAAAGGTATACTGTTGTAAAGTATAGAATAGAAAAGACATTTGTGTTCATTTTCAGTCTTTTCACAGTTTCTCCAGGTAAATATAAGAGGAGACCAGAACAAGATGCCTAGGCAAATCCAGAAGCTATGAGATAACATGGCGCCTTTTCAGCTTAGTTGTGCATCTTACAAATACCTTAGTGGTCACAGGCTTGGTAAAAGAATTTGCAACTATCACACATGAATTAAAGCTTTTCAAATTCAGCTGCTGAGACTTACACTTCAATAGTTACATACACAAAGACTTCTATTTTTCTATACCTGGTCTTCACAAGTACAATATCACCCAAAGGACAATCTGTCCAAAAGAATCCGGATATGCTCTCTGACTCTGACTTGCAGCTCTGATTAAAAGTTCCACTATTTCTCACCGCCAAAACTGTATCTCTTGACTAGATTGTTGGATGGCTCCAAACTTTGCATCTAAGGAATAATGAATTCATAAAATGGGCCCTTCACTTATTGGATCACATGCAGGAGCATCATGAGGAGAAAATGGAGCAGTTTTCCATGAGTAAAGCTGTATCAAAACTGGAAAAAAGGAACGGTCACAAAACTATTAGTTCAAAAACAATCAGTATAACAGATAATGAGATAAGATGGATGTCATTCAACACTGTCTATGATGCTTACGTTAATTTTGATTGTGGACAACCTGCTATGATGTTGGAGATATGAGCAACTTATTCCCGTCATCCTAGAATAATCCAGTTGATCCTGTAATGCAGCATCTCATAGGTGGGTACTGTATATAAGCATGTGACATGGTGCCAGACGAACTCAAACCAATGCTAGGCTGTGAAGTTGAACCTTTATTGGACATCTCTTAAACTTGAAAACAAGGTAAAGACCAGTAGCAGGAACTGAAGCAGTCAATTATATGCAAGGGTGTCATGCTTCAATACACAGAAAAAGGACAATTCAGTAATGAAAACTGCAAGAAATACAGGTAATAAACTGGCAAAACACTCCAAATGAAGCCATATTACAATATTTTCTAAGCATTGAGGAGAAAAGAACCTCATGTGTGCTTTGAATCTCTCTTCAAGCTTTCAATAGGTCGATTGTGATTTTCAGTATATGTCTAATTGGATCACAAGGATGCTTAAGCTCTTTTTTTAAGCTGTTGGGAAAAAGGATGCACATAAGATAAGTTTACGCAGAAGATTAATGAGAAGGCTGTTCTTCACTTAAATGATAGTGTGCCTTATGTCCAACAGAATCAATTTTCCATTAAAATTATTACCATATTCTGCATGCAAAGTTTTAGAGCAAGAAATTCTTTCAAACACATATCATGTTCAACATCTGGAACTTTTGCTGCAACACAACTCCCATATTCTTTTGCCTGTAGAGCATAAATAAGATTCAGAATTACTTCGGCAGAGATGCACATATTCAATTGTTCAATCACCAAAACTGGGTTACATCTACCCAAACCCTTATGCCGTTATATATAGACATCACTAAAGGAAGTTCGTAACTTCTAATTTTTAGAAAAATGTTAATAAATGACTTAATAGAATCGTGTCAACAAACCTGGGAAGCACAATTCACTAAGATGTGCCTGAGTGTTGTACTAGTATTCCTTTCTTTCATGTCCTTAATACTGTAAAAGTGATACGGGTAAAATAATAATTACAAAAAAGTTGTGCATTTTAAACAATATAAGGAAAAGAATATGCAATCTTGCAGTCAAAAATGCTGAACAAGAACATGGAACATTACACAGGAATTGAGCTAACAACACAACAAATTTCACTGATCAACAATAAGCACCACAAACTTTTTCTTATCATTTAACTATATTACACATGTCAGTTATACCCACGTTTTATAAATATTCACAGATCATTATGAGACCTGCTAATTGAGCATAAATTATCTGTAAAAAGATGGTGCAGATTGATTTTTCATGAAAACTAAACAGCTCTCAGGTTCGTGCTTAAATGCTAAAACTTTTCCTGAGTTTGTTTTAATTACCAGATAGATAAAATCTTTTAGTTTCAAGGTAGCAGTACTAGCTATAGATAAAATCTTTTAGTTTCAAGGTAGCAGTACTAGCTTCATATTAGGAAACTGTAAGGCCATGTAGGTGAAGGAGAAAAAATCAAATACAAAGAATGAGAACAAATATTCCCGGGATGCAATTCCTTTGGTAAATCGGAAAATGTACTATGCCATTATTTGGACATTGGAGGCGGTACAAATGAAGCTTGAATTCATTGGTCGAAGAGGCAAATTTGATAGAAACAAACTGCCTTTTCAAGGGAAGGAAAGGCATCACACAATTCAAATGACTGGATTTCAACATCAGGTGAACTACCATATATATGAGAGCATATGCAGACTGACAAAACAAGACATTCAATCAATACCAAGGTAACACAAACACAAACTTGCAAATAGACTTGCTTAGGTTGGAGAATGGTAAATATCTTCAAATCCACATTATAATTTTCATTTAAGCATTAGAAAGACCAGGATGACAAGTATAACACCGAAAAATGCTATCACATTCTCCCACAACCTTCTAGTTGAATTGACCCTATCTTTCTGAGAAACTTAGGAAAAAAGTAGCACTAAATACATATATTTTATTTTAACACAAAAACAAATAGGTAACGTGAAGAAAGAGAGACCAAAGAGACACCAATGGCCCTTACTTATATTGAAAAAGGTATGCTTAGAAACACACAAAAAACTGAGAATTTGAAATAACAAACTGAAATGTTTGAACTGACTCAGGCACCAGAAACATAAAGATAGAACTTTCCTGAAGTTTTTTTAGAATACTTCATAACTTAGCAGCCTCCCATACAAGAACAATCATAAGGAGGTCATTCAGAGGATGTACCACTTAAAAAAAGAATGTACCCACGGAATACAAATAAGAAACTACACCCAAAATTTTGAGGGAAACAATGGTATTCAAATAGAGTGAGAAGCAATAAAAGCAATCAACTAAAACCCCATCACCAACTTCACTCAACAGGCAGCCCCTCAAGCATGCAACTATGAAGCTATTCCTGAACCAAATATTAACTATGAGGCAACAAAATGGAATATCCCCATTAAGTAGTAATCAAATAAAATAACATGACCATTTGACAATCAAAATTTGACAAATAAGAAAATAAAATCGAAGACTTATGGATTAAACTTAAGATCACCCATGAAGTACCCTAATTTAACCAGCTACTTGCCTTCTACTATCTTTCCCAAACTAAATCAAACTTAGTAGGCAATCAAAATACCCACAATAAGGAATTCATGGACAATCAAACATAAAGTGCAAGAAACAAAAGCAACGAATTGGGAACTAACCATTGGCATGTTAATACAAAAAGTAACAGGGCCTGAAATTTTGTATGTTAGTGTTGATGCTTCTTCCTCAAATTTCACTTATGTAACAACCTGTGTTTAGTTGCTAGAAAAGGATTGCATATGAAGACTACTAAATAGTCAATCGACGTGGAAGTCAATGATTTGAGTGTTAATGGATGAAAACTAAATTTCTAGGATCTTGATAATGGGTTTGATAAGATAACACAATAAGGATCAACGAGGTTGACTTCCACATCGATTCAATTGAGTCTTCATTTGCAAACTTTTTCCAGCCACCAAACACAAATTGTTAAATAAGTGAAACTTGAGAAAGAAGCATCAACAAAAACATGCCAAATTTCAAGCCCTAACTATTACTTTCTGTGTCAACATGCCAGTGCTTAGTTACCAATTCATTGCTTTTGTTTTTTGCACTTTATGTTTTGATTGTCCATGAAATTCAATGTGTCTTATTGTGTATAATGCATTATCAACATTTTAAGATCACACAATCAGAAAATTGACACGACAATTTGATGTTCCATTTTCCCAAACACCCGTCAGACAGAAGTCATTATAGAAACCGATTCTCAAAAATCAAAAACTTAATGATGCATAAAAAAGAGAACCAAAACAATCAAAGTCAACACGAGGAAAATATGGATACCTATGATGCCAAAAGAATATCCAAACAAAGTTTCCGAACAACAAGAGTAGAGAAAAATGTTACTGATCGAATTTTATAGCCCTTTTTAACATCTAAAATGACAAATAAAGAAAGTAAAGACGTACTGAGGCTGCAGCCACAAGAAGACATAGGCACAAATAGCATCTATATAAATGATATGTGAAAACCTTTACCTTTTCTAGATCTATTTCACAACCAAATTCCCTTAATGTTACTTTCCGGAATTTGCTTCCTCAGCATGAGATGTCCCCTTCTCTGCAAAACCATGACGGAGTTGTAAGTGTTTATGAATTCCTTTAACAACATGCAATACTCGTTAACAAACCAAAATCTGTAGCACATTGGTTATGTAACTGTAATAAATTAAAAGGAAAGATGCCGAAACATAAATGACGATGTGTCAATTCCTCGCGTATTAGTAAGTTTTTACTAAAAAAAAATAAAAAACCAAAACAAAACATATTACAAACCACGGGGTCATGAAGAACTCTTCCGTCACCGTCTTTGAAGATAGACAAACTTAACGAAGTGGAAAAGGCATAAGCAGGGTTTCCAAGAAAGAAGATGATTTTGGTTATTTGGAAGAGAAAATGCAAAGATTAAAATGGACAAGAAGGACATCGGCCATTAGTAAAAATTGAGTTTTCTGCTATAGAAGAATTTGTTGTCTTGAAAAGAAGCAGGAGAGAGAGAAGAGGACCCAGTACTGTGGCTAACAACAACTATAGTCTATTGTGGTCTTAAAGAGGAAGGAAAGGAGAGCAGATGGAGCAGTGAGAAACAAGATGGATAGCTTGCAGAGGAGTCCATGTGGTATGCAACGGCCAGGGTACCCCCTACTTCAAATTAGGATTGACAACAAGCGAGTCGGGCTCGGTCACAAATCTGAGATCCGATCTATATTAAATTTGGCCTTCTTATAATTTCAAATGCCATCGGAATCCAAAACTTGCTTAACGAGTTTAAATTCAATTAAATTTCTTTCTTTTTATTTAAATTTTGATTAGGCGGAATTATCCGGATGGGGTTGAATTTAAATAATAAATAATAAACTTGGGTTGGGCTAATTGAGCAGTCCTTGGTTCGGTCCCGTTACAGGTTGACCGAGGTAGTCTACACTTTTTGAAAAACAAAAGAACAAATAACATAATTTTGTACCTTTTTTTTTTTTAATCACAAGACGAGTCAGGTTGATTCTGAGAAGAAAATTGTCATCTCTGTACAACTTTCGTTCTGCTGTAGTCAGTATATTTCGTATCGATTAGAAACTGTAACGTTAAGAACTGACCTATGTCGACCATTTTAGCAAGAATACTAGTAAAAACTACAAATTTGTTTAAAAGAAACTAAAAATTTCTTAACCTTAACCTCGTAACTCGACCATCCTTCCTCATTCTTCCCATTTGGTTTGGATACCTTTCTCAGCCTCTCAGCTCTCATAGTCTCATTGTCTCACCGTCCAATCACCACCATAACGGTGTCCTAGTCACCACACAGCTCCAGTTGCTGCCGTATAGCTCGCTGCGAAACGATAGCCATTTAAGATATATTCATTAGTTTTGGTCCGCTTGATCTAGTACATTATTTCTGAAGCGAGTGGGCATGCTACGGGGTCTCTAATGGAAGTTTTATTAATTTTAAATAAATTTAAGAGCAAGAAAGGAACAAGTTTATTATTAATGTGAGCATCTTCATTCTTTAACGATGTAAAAAAGAGTTAGTTCAAGTGAAATGTATACGAGAAAGAGTTAATTCAATTTCTATTTCTGTTTCTCTGTCTCTAGTTTGGTTTTCCAACTTTAGATTTACATCTAATAATGGGGTCTTATTTAGCTAATTAATAAGATGGATTCGGCTTTTAATTCGCAAACAAGGTCTTATGTAAATATCGCGTGAACATTTATTTGATGTTAATATAAATGTGGGAACTCTGTTGAAATGTGCTAATCTGCTTCGTAAAATCTTTGTATTTGGAAATATGCTCATTCATATCCACAAATACTTCCATTTTTCATGTTATACATTTTCATATGTGAGTTTTGAAATGCACAATTGAAGAATGTCAGATATTGTCTAATAGTACCTTGAAACAAATTTGACAATTACAGTGTATAGCTCCTCTCTCACAATGATGTGCATCTATTATTGGATTTGAATAACGGCAACCTGAAAAGGTAAATTATTAAGATCGTTACTAAAACCATTGAGCTATTAAATGATCCAGATCGTTCACATAACACAATGAATTGAACTATAACTTTTCATCTAGGCTGTCCAATTAATCACCCATTTACAAAATATGATCGTAAATCACATTTTTTAGATTATAGTTGTCACGGGTTTCTGGTTTGTCAGTGGCTTTTTCGAACTTTGAAATTCACGTTGTAAAAGTGTCAATATTAGTTTATATGTTACTAGATTGTTAGAAACCAAACTATCAATTATGGTCAATATATTGTGGGTAAATTTACTTTCATATATAAAAACTTTAATTTTAATATTAAGATATTAATTTAGTACTTATATGTCTTTATTTATTTCTATAGATAAATGAAGGAAATTTCAAATATCTTTGCTAATTCTGCTTCTTCAGGAAGATTTGATGATCCAACTTAAAGAGTATTAGAATGAGAAAGAAGAAAGGAAAAGATTGAACTACGAAATTGGTGGTAGAAGTTCTGTTTGTGGTAGATTCGATGATACTGATAATATTAAAGGTGCTATACCTACCTAATTAGAAGAGATTGCTACACTTGATACGAGGAAGAGAATAAGACAAGTGTCTAACTTTTTTCCCTATAAATAACTTCTAAAGCTCTACCTTCAATGCATAATGCCTTACAATCTAAAGAAGCGGCTCATAATGTGAACATAACAATGGTTAGATTCTTGTATGGTACAATTGCATTATTCAATAATGCCTAGTCTTATTATTAGCAGTCTATGATGGATGCTATTACCTCTTACAGTCCAAGATATAAAGTTCCTTTAATTGATTATTATAGGGGTAATCTTTTAAGCAACTTTATTGATGAAGTAAAAAAGAGCTCTTTAGATGAAAGAAAAATGAGTTGGGCAACTTAAAAGTGTTCAATCATTTGTGATCGTTAGACAAATAGAAAACATGAGCCTAATAATTTTTTGGTTTATTATGCTAAGAGGACAATGTCTTTAAAGTCCATTGATGCCTTTAGCCTTATAGAAACATTGATACTTTAGTTGAGATATTTGATGAAGTTATGAATGAAGTTTGCCTTAAAATATTTTACAATTCATCACCGATAATGATTATAATTATAAAGCAACTGGAAAAAGGTTACAAAGCAGGTATAATTATTTTTATTAGATTTTTTATGATGCACATTGCATTGACTAATAGGACTTGTTGAGTGCACTGCAAAATTTACCTAACAATGCACGCTAAAAACTTATAGAAGCGATGAGTCAGGATCGTATCTATAGGAAATGTTTGGTTAATTCTCGTAACAAAAATAATTGATGCAAAGGAAATAAAAATGGGAGGTTTTGGTTTTTACGTAATTAAAAAAAAGTAGAATTAAACTAGCAAAAACAAATTATAACAAACAATTGAAAATGATAAAAGTGTCAAATATTTATAAAGTTTGGTTCTAGGATCAATCTTGGCTTAGACACGATTAAACATATCTCATCATTCTAATGTTTTCACACCTCTCCTCAAATTATTAATAGTAGACTAATAATATGCTCTGTTAATCCTAATTTTTTCTTTAGTTGTGTTTAATTAAGAGATGCTCGTTAATTAAACATACTAGATTAAATTTGGCAACCGCATTATAAAGTGAAAAAGAGATCAATATAGATAGTAATCTCACACATTCAGGTTATCTAATTTAAGTTACGTCGTTTCTAACGATTCAATATCATTAGTGGCTACTAAATAACATCAAATATAACAATTACGAATTATATTCAACATTCTAGCAGTAAGTTTATAATAGAATAATCTAAATAATGTATCAAGATTATCTTTACAAAACCTGACTCAGTCAACACAAATAACAATAGCAATCCGAAAAGAGATTCAATATTAGCAAGATGAGATAAGTTTAACCGTGACTCGAGCGTTGATTTCACCTTCGAACTAGTGTCGGGATGCTAACCTTCTATCTTTCCCATTAATCTTCAAGAAGAATAGATGCTATTGCCTCTTTCCATCTTGAAAACAAAATAGAAAATGATGAAGAATAACTGTTGGCTTTGTTATTCACATTATTCCTCCTTGAAGACCAAGGAGAAAATGGTGATGAATGATGCCTCCACAACTCTCACATTATTCCATTTTAAAAACCGTAGAAAAATTGATGGTGAATGGTGCCTTAGACGTCTTCTCCACTGCAAGTTTTTTTTCATGTTATTCTCCCCCTCCTCTTGTCGTCACACCCCACACATCAATATTCCAAAACCTAGGTTTTAAATGGAATGGGACAAGTGGCTCTCTCTACTGCTGTTGCGTTATCTCATTCCCCTCTCACTTTGCCATCACCTAACATGTCCTTTATACCTTAAAAAGGTAAGTTAAAAAGAATCTGACAACTAGATTAAATGGACAGTTGAGTTAAATGGACACCATTCTTGACTTTTACACTTTATCTTGTCTCTTTTTTTAATATTTTTCTTTTTCTTGCTCTATGAAAACAATGGAGTATGAACATTGATAAGATAGCTCAATAAATATGCTTTCGGGTCTCTTTAGCTTCTTTGTTTTCAAAATGTACTTAAAATCAAATATGAGCTAAACAGAGTGTCCTAAGCATTTTAAGGCATTAATCACTAAATTTAATGGATTACATGTATCAACATTTAAGTACTCACTGACCTAATGTTGAAAAGTATAAAAGAAGTTAGATACTTTCCTATCATTGATGAAACTATGACAGCAAGAAAAGTTACCAAGTTCATCTATAATTGTGCATGGGTTTTAAATTCAATGATAAAGAGTTTCACTATAGTATAAATTTATTTTGTCCTCCTATTATAATATTTGCAACTAATTTTTTATCACGTTAGTATTTTATTATAAAGAACAATGAGCTAAAACAAATGTTTATAAGTGATAAATGAGTTACATATTAGTATTTCAAGTTTAATGTTGGAATGCAGGTTTTCATAATTATATTTGAAGATCATGAATTTTGGTCTCAATTCCATTTTATCATCTAAGTTTATGAGCCTTTAATAAGAATACTTCTTCTGGCTAATAATAAAGAGAAGGAAACAATGGATTATTTTTATGATGTCATAAAAAAGGCGTAGAAAGTAATCAAGGTCAATATAAAAAAATGTCTTCTTTGTATACAACTTATCTTATAATCATCAATGAAAGATAGGAAAGGCTACTCTACTCTCTTTTTTTTCGTTGTTAGTGAATTTTTCAATCCTAGTATCTATTTTATACCAAATTTAAGAAAGTTTAAGTTAATAAGGGAATGCGATTAACTATTACAAAAATTGTTTTATATAAGATAATGCAAGGTCTCCTTACCTTGCAAACTTCAATTTGTTTATAAGGTTAACTTTGTTATCTTATAGTTGTTTGGTGGGACCAATTTAGAAGAGGTGTTGGGTCCCGTTTTCGAAACCCAAATATTTGGAGACCTTTGACGGAAAACAGTACTTGCCTTCAATTATACTAAACCTGTTTTGGGGCCAATCGAAGTGACTCTCGCTAATGATGTCAAATTTGGGTGTTATCAAGGTAGTTCGCAAAAGAACTTCAAGATCTATCACTTTCATGAAGACTTTGAAGATGAAATCTATCATCTGAGGGGTCAAAATAGTTTATCTGATGGTATCAGATGAATGGTGATCAAAGGAAGAAGTCTCGAGTTTGTAGGTAAAAAGCAGACGAAACAAAAGGAAACAGACAAAACAAGACACATCCGAGGCGAAAAGACAGACGAAACAATATACAGACGAAACAAAACACAGACAAAACAAAACACAGATGAAGCCTGAGTCAACTTAAGATGAAGCAAAGTCAACTTAAGACGATGCCATGCTTAAGACAAAGCTAGTCAATATAAGACGAATGATGTCATCACAAACGATATAATGGCATCATAGATGATACGTCTTTACAGACAATATATCTTTACAAATGATGCATCTTTACAGATGATGTATCCTTACAGACGCAATGACGTCATCACATACGATATGATGTCATTATAGATGATACATCTTTTACAGACAATACATATTACAGACGATGCATACTTACAGATGCAATGACATCATCATAGACGATATGATGTCATTACAGACAATATGTCTTTTATAGATGATACATTTCCCCTTAAAAGACCTTAACTTTTGACTCTTGAGTCCAAAGTTCCTATACTATATATCGATGGAAAGCTGGATAATTAAACTACAACTTTTCAGAAGACAACTTTAACTAATTTATCTTCAATTAGTCTAGTTTCTCCTAGAAGTCAGCACACAACTTCTACACCTATGAAAGGCTTAGATCAAGAACTGTACATCTACTAAAGAAACATGCACATA
>JANSVA010000005.1:39341085-39354361 GCA_025504915.1 Erythroxylum reticulatum
GCATGGTGGCAAAGGCGGGAAAATTGAAAAGGAGAGAGGGGAAAAGATGGGAAGACCCTCGGAGAAGGTTCCAGGGGGGGTGGCGGTGAGAAGGGAGATGGGAGATGATGAAGAAGAACCAAAGAGAAGAGGACGCAAGAGAGAATGTTTCGGAAGAAAGATCAGGCGGGTGTAGAGAATTTGAGCTGAATCTAGAGAGAAGAGAGAGCATCTCTCACTGTCCCATTTTGCTACTTAAGAAAAAGGATCTTTGGCCTTCTAAAATTGATCAAGTTCTCCCATCCTGTCATCTTGTAGAATTTGTTCTTTTCCAGATGTCATTAATGTGAAGTAAGTTCATCTTTCAACACTCATATACGACTATTTAATTTTGATGAAATTAACTTAATAATTTCTTACATATGCGGCTATGCTAACCATTTGCTTCATTTGAAACATTGAACAAAATACTTGATAGTCTAAACTCTTAAAATAAGGGATACTTTTGAAATTGAATTTCAAGTTTGATAATTCAAAAATATGCCTGGCAATTGAATTCCGAAGAAAGAATAAGTATGAAAACTGATTCTATTAATAATAAGGTGTAACGTTGTTTGATTCATTATTTCAATCAATCTTTGGCGAAGCCCTTTGTTTATAAATCAACCTTCAAATTGTTTGTCAGATGATGACACACTCCCATGAATCAAAAAATATTGAGATTATAATTTAATTTTGTAATAGGTCATTTTAGAAATTTTTTAATAATCTTTGTAGAAGCCCTTTCTTTATAAATCAACCTTCAAATTGGACCGTGACAGATGATCACACACTCCCATGAATAAAAAAAATGGTGAGACTATAGTTTAATTTTGTAATAGGTCATGTTAGAAATTTTCTCTCCCATAACTTCATTTTAAGAGTATAACAAATACACTTAAAACCATGAAATTTTAACATGACGCCCAATTTTTGTACAAATTTGGATATAATTTAAAAGAATGTAAATATGGAACTGATCTTTCGCCTGCTGTCTACGACCTGTAGAAACCATTTTAGCTTACAGCTTACATTCCTTGTGTAGAACTATGTCGCTCTCAATATGCAAAAGTATCACAAAGTCCAAACATTTTGGATAGCAAAGACATTGGTTTTGCTTTTGAAAGTAGATGATAAATGGAAGGGGGTGAGAAAAACAAGAGAATCACTAGGATGAGTATCAACTAGAAATGAAATGGAAATTTCTACTACAAACTAATGTCAAGAAACTTCTCATTGTATTCCTTTCTATCTAAGAGTCGTGCACGACATCAATGGCAAAATTGACTGGAACTAAATTATAAAATACACATCCATATTTTTGCTATACCAAGACAATCTTTATTTTACGTTCTGTAGTTAGAATGCCTTTTTAACTGGCGTTTTAGGTAGTAGTGATGGAACTCATCTCATTTAAAATGCGGGCGTATGTACGGTGATCCATAGAGTTTCTAAATCCAGGCATAAAATCTCCAAAAAATCTTAGCACAGCAGCAAGAACTTGTGAATCATTAGAAGCCAAAGCTGCTTCAAGAAACAACGTTGGCTGAATAGTATTGACCTGAAAAATGACATGAGCCTAGTCAGAGATATAACTAAACAGCCCAACTAATGACAGAACCCACTCTGAAGTTTCAGGGTAAAACTTAGCCTACATATTCAATCAGGTTAATCCCACAAAATCTAGTTGAATCAGGACCAGTCAACCCAATCATGTCCAACTGGATTCAACTTTACCTTCTTTCCATTTGCTTTCTGAAATTTTCGTATTTAATTCTTACTTTAAAACCTCAGGTTGACTTTTTTCTGACCGCTTTGGCCTACCTATGAGTTTGATGATGATACCATGGATCACGATTGAAAACATTGATTATTAACTGTCCATTTCAGTACAACATGGAAGTGTGTATGTTCAAGAGGAATAATAAGATAATTTAAACAAGTTTCTGCAATTGATAAAATCATGTGGTAAATAAAAGAATATACAGAGAAAATGCAAGTTATTCTAAAGCTATATTGTTGATAACATGAAATCAAGTGGTAAATCTTTCCTGCAATTGAAATTATGACAAAAAAAATTACCTTGTGTTTCCTTGCATAACGAAGGGCTTCCAGGTAGTACCCTTCTCTCGCTAGCAGAACCACATAATCATGGTGTAAAGAGAGCTGTCTAAGCATATCCAAACCAAGCTTCCTGATATGGAAATTCTGGCGACCAGACTCCATGAGCTGCATTGCAACTTCTTTTGACGGTTCGAGGATCTGTAATAAGTGGTTCCAATCATGAATAATTAAAAAGTAAGGCGCTTAAAGCGCCCCATCATTTGCAAGCAGATTTGTGTACTGGTACTTCAAACCTTGTTAATGATGGACAACACAAGTTCTGAATATCTCTCGCTGCGAGCTAAAAGTTGTATCGTCAATACAAAAAGGTTTGGATGTACTTTTATCTTTTCCGCATTTGCACTGCAACATTCAAAAGATTATACACAAATCAGCTAACCAGCAAATGTTGATAGCTAACCAAAAGATGACAGACCATACAGGACAGCAATCGAATGATTTCATCTCAGCAAGTGCCTTGCTTCATCAGAAATGTATTGATATATCTCCAGTTCCTAACTTTTAGTAAATAATTTACCATATTCTTGATTTCATATTAACTCTTTGATCTGAAGATCACATTTAATTTGTACTGTTTAGCACTGCTACAAAACTATAGTGGCTTGCAAATCCTTAGACTGACAACCAAGGGTTATGCACAAAAATCCATTCGATGCCTGGTTAAGATGAAGTACGTTGACCTAATATACAATTAAAAGTTATTTCTAGTTTTGGCAATCAGATTGGAGGACTGAGAAATCACATATTTTGAATTACATACCTGCGGAGGTACTCAACAATGATGGCCACCAAGTAAGAAGGGTCTCCAACCAGCTCCTCCTCAACTGGAGCAAAAACAAAATTATACAACTCATCAGGTGATATCACTGGGGATGTAGGGTGTGGATCTTGCCGATCACCGTCAGTAGCCTTTAAGGGGTTGCTACTAGAGCCGAGGTGCTGAGATTGAAAAGAAGAGGGCTGCACTTCAGAGGTAGAAATTTGAGTACCCACAAAATTCTCCTTTACAACTTTCTGAAGAGAAGAATTTATTCTCAGAGATTCAAAGCGGGTGTTGTCCTCAGATTCTGAAGTTGATATATTTGAAGATCGGATGGGGGATTTGTTGTTAATGCCAGCATTAGACTCATGTTTAATAGATTTTCCAAGTGCATCAACTGTACCAGTTGATTCGTTGACATTGTATCTTGGGCTACCACTGTGCTCCTCACTAGAAGATGAAGTCATTTCTGGTTTTGTTCCCTTCACGTAAGTTCCTGTTTTAAGTGCATGAGCATACGAACTAACCAGTACTTCTATTACTCTGGCAACCATTGTCACTGGCCTCCGTTCCAAGATAGCAGTTCGTGTCATTCCCAAGCATAATTGTTTAGTCTGAAATAGCAAAAGCATGCAAAAAACACCAGCTACTCATTTGAAAATTGTGATGAGAGGAAAACTACAGCAAATGCTTTCCACAAATGCCAAATATGCTTTCTTTTTTGCTTTTTTTGTTTTTCCCATAGTGAGTGAGAAAATCAACAGATTGAACATCTTCGTCGGGTAAACAATTTTATCTTGTCACAACTCCAAAGTAAACAATATTTAACAAAATTAAAATACAAGTCAGGGAAATTATTCGACCTTACTAGCTTCCAGCTTCCTTCGCTGCAAGAACTCTAGTATTGATGGAACTTCAGAGCTACTGGCAGAAATTGCCTAAATAACAAAGGAAAATACAGTATCAGGATAAAACCGGGGGTGAGGAAAAAGATAGGAACCAACAGAACTGTTGATCTTGCCTCTAAGTCTAAGTGGATCTTCCACAACAACTTATTAGAAACATCACATATAAGATCAGGAACCAAAAATGTCCAATCATCTCCATAAACGATAGTCTCATTCTCAGTTACATTGACCTCTGAACTTTCACCCTCTTTTCCATTAGATCGAGATGAAGAAGAAATCCTGGGAAGGCCTCTAAACAGTAGGGGAAGTGGAGCAGATATAGGTGCTCGAGAATCTGCGAATATGTCATATAGTATTACAACCTTGGCTTCCACTTGATGAACAAGCAGCACATTATCAACCACGCTGACAGCAATCTTGCTAGAATATATTGGCAAGGAACCCTGGAAATGATCACAAGAGTATTTCAAACTTGGCAACTAATTTGTGCCATCAGTCATCAAGTTCCATAAACAGAAAAGGAATTTCCCGAAAACAGTCAAATCACAGTTTTATTGTAGAATAATTACAACTCGACAGGTCTAATTCACAGAAAACAAACAAGCAGTACATTGTTCAGTATGCATTACAAATATAAATCTTTTAAATGAAAAGCTTGAACTAAACTCTACCCCTATTGCTCTAAAATAAAGTTACAGCACAGTTATTCTCTTTGTTCACAAAGAACATTACAGTACCTAGAAAAACAGTATCATTTGAAGTTTTGTCACTGCCACTAACAATAAAAAAATAAATGATTTACCTGTTGCACAACAGCATCACGGTAGAATCTATAAGAGTGAAGCAGCATTGCAACTCTATCAATTTGCAAGCAGTATATCCTCCCATAGCTGAAATGATTAGTAATCAGCACTAGCAATAAGCTTACTAAGGTTTATTGGCTAAAGGAACTCAAAAAGATGACCTACACGGTCACAATATAGACATCATCGGCAGATAGGACTGGCTTACTGTTAGCTTCTGTTTTGGCCATAACCATCTCAAATCTTGGCAAGCGAATGATTCCTGCAGTTGAGAGCTGAACATGAAAAAGAAATTGAAAATTATATAATGATGCAAAAGACCTTAAAATCTATAGAAGAAATAAAAGAGAAAAAATTAGTCAACCACAAGCCCTAAGTTAGAAGGATAGAGGATGAGAATTGAGTTGATAACAAAGACAACAAGAACTGAAATATAAACTATGTTAAAATTCCTTATCAGATAATAGTAGTAAGATTATTTTGTTATTTTACTTTTAAACATGTTATCCTAATTGTTTAGAACTTAAACTTACAGAATTTTTATTAGAATATGGTTTAAATTTGTTAGGAATCCTTTCCTACTAGAATAAGGGTTCTCTAAACTTCTCTATAAATAAGTGTACTCAGCCTTTCAATAACAATAAGTCCTGAATTTTTCTTACAAATTCGAGTTTTGAGCTAGAAAGTGTGATGCTTTATTCTAAAAGTGATTTTTAGACTCTAACATCTAGTTTCCTACCCTCCATTGTTTGTGCTCCTCGCTAAATTCCAACAATTTGAACCTAAAGTTCCAGCAACCACAACCTTAAATTTTAGCCATACTAAACCCTAAAATCCTGTCCTAAAATATCCATCAATCAAACCTAAAAAACCCAGCTATATCAAAATCTGAAATTTTAGCATTCCAAGACGAAATTCAGCTCTGAAACTTGATATTCCAGCAGCCTAATATCAGTCATATTTCCTAATTTTGTGAGATTTAGATACTAGTTAATACTTCTTCTATTTGGTTCACGATGGAAACACATAGTGAAAGGGTGAATAGAAGAATATTCAGCGACCTAGAGCGAGATTAAATACTTAAGAATATTGCAAAAAGGTTGGGCATTGATGATCCTCGTTCACAAAGTGCTCCAAAAACCAACTTACACATAACAACTCTTACAAGAAAGCATGTTCGACAATTTTTGGAGAGACTAAATGGCCTTGACATACATTCCCTAAAAGTCAAAACTCCCACAATGAAAAAATTATGCAAACCAACAAGCTATATTTGATGCTAATCAGGAGAAGGTGGTAATAAGGAAGATGAAGAAAAACAAAATGAACTGGATTCTTTGGCAAACCATAAAGTTGAAACAACTAAATAATAAGTTGAAACACTTAAACATCAAGTTGAATCGCCTCAACAATAGGCTAAACCCTTGAACAAAAAATCAAAACAAGAACAACAAACTGAAAAAACAGGGAAGCAGGTTGAAAGAATAGGACAGCAAGCTAAAATAACAGAATAGGGAGATGACTGGGAAATGATTTTCAAGAGTAAAGAGAGACTTTATGAACATTGGTGATGCCATTTGGGCTCTCAAATGCACCTAGCACTTTTATGAGAGTGATGAATCAAGTATTTTGACCATTTATTGGCAGACTTTTGGTGGTATATTTTGATGATATATTACTATCCAGCAATGCCAAGGAAGACCACTTATCACATTTACAAAAGGTCTTGAGAGTTTTGAGGCAAGAAACTTTATATCATTTTAAAGAAGTGTTCTTTCATCCAATAAACTGTAGTATGTTTGGGTTTTATTATATCTTATCATAGAATGGAAATGGATCCGAGATAATTAAGGCCATCCTTGATTTTCACATTTCCAAAGGATGTGCATGAAAAGAAATCAAGAGCAAGATGATTCAATCTCTTGTTTTGCAACTTCTATATTTTTCTAAGGTATTTGAAGTTGCTTGTGATGAATCACATGTGAGAATTGGAGGCACACTCAGCCACACGGGACACCCAATTGCTTATTTCAGTGACAAACTAAGGGAAGAGAAACAACGATAATCAACCTATGACAATGAATTTTATGCAGTAATACATGCTCTTTACAATTGGCTTCACTATCTCTCATACAAGGAGTTTAGTCAGTATTCGGATCATGAATCTCTTAAACATTTCAATTCCCCGAAGAAATTGAACAAAAAGCACAACTCATGGAGTGAATTTTGGAGCAATTTGACTTTGTTATTAAACATCAAAGAGGTAGCAGATGCACTAAGTAGAAAGAGCCATTTGCTTAACAATTTGGCGGTACAAGATGATAAGGGACTACAACAGATAACAACCAACAACCTGTCTTATAGAGAACATGCTAATCAACATCAATGAAGGGGATATGGTAATGGTTAAGATTTGTCTAGAGTGTTCTTTAAAAGGAAAATACAACAAACTTCCTTCACATAGTGTTAATGCTTATGTTTTGAAACTACCACGTGACATGGGAATTAGTCATATTTTTAATATTACGAAATTAACTATTTATCATAGATTTGATAATAAAAAATCTCCTACTGCAGTTGTTAAAAGTCCAATCATTCCCCATCTTAAAGAGGAAATTGAGGATGTTCTTGATGAACAAATTGTAGCCACAAGAGATGGAGGATATCGATAATTTCTTATCAAGTAGAAAGGGAGACCAATTTCTAACAGTACTTGAATTTAGAATCTAAATTTCAGAAATTAAATCTAGATTCATATGATCACTATTTGTCACATTCTACGTCCAGAATAACTTAACACAAGCCAAGGAGAATCGATGCAAAAGAGCTTAAAGTCTATAAAAGAAATTTTTACAAAAATAGTCAACCACAAGCCTTAATTTAACAGGACAGAGGATGGGAATTGAATTGATAGCAAAGAAAACAAAGGATAAAATTTAGATTAATAACTTTGATATTTTAGTTTTACATATGTTATCCTAGTTATTTAGAACTTAAACTTATAGAATTTTTATTAGAATATGATTTAAATTTGTTAGGAACCCTTTTCTACTAGAATAAGAGTTCTAAAAACTTATTTATAAATATGTGTACTCAGCTCTTCAATAACAATATATCCTAAACTTTTTTTATACAATCTTGAGTTTTTAACTAGAAGCCATGATGCTTTCTTCTACAAGTAATTCTTAGACCCTATAACTGATTCCTAGTTTCTTACCATGATACCATCCATTGTTTGCATTTTTCACTAAATTCCAGCAATTCTAACCTTAAGTTCCAGCAACCAAAATCCTAAATTCTAGCCATATTAACCCCTGAAATCCTAGCCCAAAATTTCCAAAAAGGAACCCCTACTATAACAAACTTGAAATTTTAGCATTTCAGGATAAAATCTAGACTTGAAACTTGATATTCCACCAGCCTAATATCAACCATATTTCATAATTTTGTGAGTTTTAGATACTAATTAATACTTCTTCTATTTTTCCTACATCATGTAGTCTACTTAACAGGCACCCAAATTTATTATGTCATGAAGCATCACATAAACAACAGAACCATACAGCCAAACTAAGCACCAAGGACTGCTCTTTTTCAAATTTCATCTGTAACAAGTTGCATGATTTGGCTGCAGCAATATAAAGAGCAAGAAAAATAGTGGACAAAACAAAATTACTGAATAATATATGGATGAACCAGTTAGTTCCAACAATTTTCAACAATATTAGAAAGGAGTAAACAAGGAATAAAGCTGAATCTACCTGAAATCCAGTGAAGGACTTGCATTGCATTCCTGAAGCAAGAAGCACTAAACGGCTCTCATGTGTATAGACATACCAACTAACATTTAGTCTTCTTGTCTCTACCAATTGAAGTGACTTTGACTCAGAATCAAACGAAAGTAAGTCCAGCCCACTGTAGATAAATCATTTTGGAGAAATAGGAACGATAAGAGTTTGGTAATTTATGAACTAGAATGAAGAGTCCAAATAATATAAGTCAAATAAAAGTTAAGAAAGTCCCAGCACACAGTATCTATCTGTTCTTAAACATTTTGTCATGTATGTCAGTTGCATAGTTATTGTTGTCACTATCATTAATTTGATCAATGCACACAAGTTATCAGCAACTCAGAACAAAAAACTATCAAGCTATCACATTAAACCATCTCCTATCTGTAGCAGAACCATCATAAAGATTAATGCTTCCAGCTATCCAAAAGGTATATTTTTGTAAAGTATAGAACAGAAAAGACATTTGTGTTCAATTTCATTCTTTTCACAGTTTCTATTTTCCAAACCCAACTGATTTGCATTCTTGTTTCAGATCTAAAAAGTTTGACAAGGTTCTACATATGACAGTGACAAGCATATGATATCCAAAGTGAAATTTGAATATGCTATTATAACATGTTCATGAATTTAAGCTACATCAACTACTTCCCCGAGTAAATATAGGAGGAGAGCAGAACAAGCTAAACTCCTAACCAAATCCAGAAGCTATAAGAATATGATGCCTTTTCAGCTTAGTTGTGCATCTTACAAATACCTTAGTGGTCACAGGCTTGGTAAAAGAATTTGCAATAATCACACATGGATTAAAGCTTTTCAAATTCAGCTGCTGAGACTTACACTTCAATAGTTACATATACAAAGATTTCTATTTTTCTATACCTGGTCTTCACAAGTACAATATCACCCAAAGGGCAATCTGTCCAAAAGAATCCCAGTATGCTCTCTGAGTCTGACTTGCACTTGTGATTAAATGTTTCCCCTGTTTCTTGCTGCCAAAATTGTATCTCTTGACTAGATCGTTGGATGGCTCTAAGCTTTGCATCTAAAGAATAACGAATTGATAAAATGGGCCCTTCAGTTATTGGATCAGATGTAGGAGCTTCATGAGGGGAAAATGGAGTAGTTTTCCATAAGTATACCTGTATCAAAAATGAAAAAGGAACAGTAGTAAAACTATTAGTTCAAAAACAATCAACATAATAGATAATGAGATATAATGAATATCATTTAACACTGTCATTGATGCTTAAGTTAATTTTGATTCTGTGATTATACAACCTGATCTGATGTTGGAGATATGAGCAACTTATTCCCGTCATCATAGAATAATCCCCTTGATCCTGTAATGCTACATCTCATAGGTGGGTATTGAATATAAGCATGTGACATGGTGCTAGACATACTGAAACCAATGCTAGATTGTGAACTTGACGCTTTATTGGACATCTCTTAAACTTGAAAACAAGTGAAAGACCAGTAGCAGGAATTGAAGCAGTCAATCCTATGTTATGGCGTCCTGCTTGAATACATATGAAAAGGATAATTCAGTAATGGAAACTATAAGAAACATAGATAATAAACTGGAAAAAGAGTCCAATAAATCCATATGGAATTTTTTTTTTTAATCTCTCTCCAAGCTTTCGTTAGGTTGACTGTGATTTTCAACATATTTCTAATAGGATCACAAGCATTCTTATGCACTTTTTTAAAGCTGTTGGAAAAGGATGCACATGAAATAAGATCAGTTTATGCAGAAGAAGATCCATGAGAAGTTTGTTCTTCATTTATATTATAGTGGACATCATGTTGTTAGAAATGCACAAGATAATATAAGTGACATGTGGCAGAAGCCTAGAGAGTGCAAATGTGTGAAATAGGTTATCTTGGAAAGTCTTTTTTAACACTTGTAAATCACAAAGGCAAAATTATGTTTCATGTTCAGAGCATTGTAATAGATAATATCAAAGAAAAATCACATGCTAGATCCAAGATGCAACATCTCAAATATTGGGGCCCCAAAGCAAGTTAAAAGATATATGAACATCAAACAATACATATGCTACACCAAATTTAACAAATAGCAAATGAACAATGACAAGGATAAGGATAAGGATAAGCCTGATGTCAAATACCTAAATAAACAATGAACAAATAATTAAATCTTGATAAACAAAATATTTAAAACTGAAAGTAAACAAACAGATAAGGATATTCCGGATCTTCAAAACTACGTATTAATTGAAAGACAAAGTTCTAAAATGTGGTCAGAAAAGATAAAATAGAAATTGGAAAACAAGAAAGAAAGAAAAGATTGAGAAAACAAAATAAAATAAAGAGAACCACTGCAAGAACCATATAGAAGAAAGTAGGAGCAACACAGTTCAAAACTTGAATGCACCTTGGAAAAAAATACAAGGAAAACCAAATTCTAAAACTTTAAAGTTATGAGATAAATTGTGTTAAAATACAACTGATGTTATATTGTATGAAGCACAAGAACTTGTATGTTTCTGAATCATGTATTAGCTATAGCAGCCACAATGAATATGTCACTAGGGACATACCACAACGACCAGATCTGGATAGATAAAACAAAGGAATATTGAGGAATGAAAGCGTTGATTTTAACATCACAAAGCCATGAGTCAAAAGGGTAAAATCATCATGAACCAATAACAATACATAACCAAAACACTAGGCAGAACATAAGTAACAAAATAAAGGATCTGAATCTTGATAAACCAACATTTGAAACAAAACAAGTAGAATATGTTAATTAAAACATACAAATGGCAACCAAAGGAACACGAAAACCTAATTGAGAAACCAAGGTTTCCCTAAATTGAATACAACAATGGCTTTTATTTCTACTTCGATGTCGGTTTTGTACTGGACCCCGATGTCACCGAGTTTTATCCTTGTCAAGAGTGTAGAGTTTGTAGGAAACTCTTGAGAAGAAATGGAGGGAGAGGTTGAGTTTAGAAGAACATAGAAAACCACAAATCCACAAACCTAGAACAAAATGAAATAAATGTAAATCTAAAACCCCTTAAAGAGTTAAGAATATACCTCGTGAATATTAAAGAGAAACAAAAAAGTCACTAAAAGCAGAAGAGGGGGATGATGATCCTTAGTGGCATGTGGCCTCCTCTGTCACCTCCTACGCTCGTTAATAACTCGCTCGGAGATGGTAGCACATCGACGATGATGCGAAAATCCTTAAATGAGGATGAAGACCAACTGAATTAAAGGGGGAATAAGATCTGTGGCCAATGGTGACTATGGATAGTAATGAGAGAGCAGAGCGTAGGATAGGGATTCGACGAGAGCAATGAAAAAAAGGCAGAGAGTTGAATTGGCAGAGAGGGTACGTTGGAGAAGAAAGAAGATGACATATAAAATAAACGAAAAGAATTACATTGATATAAATATATATAATTGAGATGAAAAAAATCTAAACATTTAAAACTAATTTGAAAGTCTTAACTAAATATTTAAGGTCTAAAATGAGAGGTGAAATCAACGTTATAGATTTCGTACCGAACTGGTTAGTACGGGCCAGAAGGTATAATACCGGTTGGAAGATGGTACGAAATAAGTAAACATCAATACCGGCCGTAAATACCGATTAGTACCGACCGAAACCAAAAATTTCAGTCGATACCGTAAGTTTCAGAAAATACAAGGACTAAATTGTAATTTCCGAAACTTAACCCTAAAAACTACCCCCACCCCGACAACTGCTTCTGTCTGCTATCACCTATCGCAACTCTCCCTCTCGTTGTCTCCTCCGTCACTGTCTCGCCGTCACCGTCCCTGTATAGGTTCATCTTCCTTCGAATTGGGATGGAGCCTTGGCGTCGGTTGAAGTCTTGAAGTTGAAGAGGCCACATCTTCGTCTTCCTCCACACTGCAGCACATCGTCGCCGTCCGTCGCAACCACACCGCACCCGCATCGTCCATCGCACCTCAAGCACACCACCAAGACACCAACCTCTCAGCAACCCAACATCAACCCGAAGACCCGATTATTTGGGTGTGTGTTTTTTTTTTATTTTTTTTCATTCTTAATTCATTGCATTTTGTATCTTTGATTGTGTTAGTCCGTTGGATGATGGATTTGTGTTGTGTATGTTGGTGTTGGATGGTGGATGGTGGATTTTGGGTAAGAAATTTTGCGTGGATGTGAATTGGGTTGTTGGATTTTGGGAATGGATATTGAAGTTTAAATGTTGAATGGGTTTTGTGAATTGTTGAACTAAAATTGGATTTAGATTTTGGAAGTGGAATGTATAAATTTTTTGGTTTGTGATTTCCGGTGATATTGAATTATTCATGAATGAGATTGAGTTGAGCTTGAGTTGAGATGTTCAGTTCAATTGCTCATGTATTTTATTTAATGGTAATTTGGTTATTCGGTAGTAGTGTCAATGTGCCATGGATCAAGGTGTGGTGGCGTGGTGAGGCCGTGAGGTGAGGTGAGGGTGGTGGTGAGTGAGGTGTTAAAGATAAAGTGTTGATATTGATTAATTGATTATTAAAATTGAAAGTTGATAATCAACATTTAAACTTAAATATAAAATTGATAATCAAATGTAAAATTAATAATTAAATGTGAAATTGTAAAATTAATAATCAAAATTGGTAAAATTGAAAAAGCTTAAATCATTAATTGACATATTCTTAATATTTGTGAAATAGTAATTTATTTTTAATATTTGGATATTGAATTTAGGTAAATAATTAGTTGAGTATAAAATTATGCAATTAAAAATTAATAATAATTCGATTTTAGTTAATGATAGTATTTGCCTATTTGAGTATTAGTTTTAGTTAGGTAAATAATTAATTGACTATAAAAGATGTTGA
>JANSVA010000005.1:39367534-39385192 GCA_025504915.1 Erythroxylum reticulatum
TTAAGTTACATTCTATAAAATACTGTTACAACCGAACACTATAATAAGAATCCAACCAATTTTTCTATTAGAATTCTTATAAGTGTCTAAACATATGAATATCTTTACTTTTTATAAATTTATTTAATAAATAATTATATTCTAATTTACTTTACTTTCCTATCAATCAAATAGAACCTACAAGTAATTTAGGTAACCTAACCCAAGCAAAGGTTTTATTAACAGTAGCTGTGGACGGCTAAAAATCAGGAGATTATTGACGCATCTTTAAATAGGCACCTTGGATTACCCAGGATCCAACAGTAATAACTGTACTAAGATCATCGTCGTTTGCACCTTAGATTACCCATTGTCAGGGAGCAGTGCCTCAGATTAGTTTTATAAACTGTAATATTTTGTGTTCCCTTTAATTAAAAAAAAAGTCTAGCCCCAAATCTTAGAATATTCAAATCTCCCTTTGGTGACCATAGCTGATGAACTCTAGCATTAAACACCTTATAATCGATATTCTTACCAAGAACTTTTACAATAATTGAATCCTTCCAAGGGGACAGAAGGTTATCCTTTAAGCTTTGATCCAGCGTAAACTCAGGGCAAAGAACATCATCATTTCTAAAGCGCACCTTTATAGATTTAGTAGCAGAAGATCAACAGGAGCTCTCTTGGGCTGATCCTTCATCTTTGCAATCTTACCAAGCAATTTGTCTTGGAAAGACAGTACGTACAGATTAGGTAGAAGAGAGTTGGGGGCACTCTGACCAAGAGAAGTGGGAACAAGAATATCGGGAGGTTTGTCTGGTGGTCAAGACCGCTTGGGGTTTCTAGAGTTTTCTTCGCTAATCGAGTTTTCTATCGTGCGAGTCCTTCGTCTAGGATGATGTTGTCATAGGCAAAGATCTTACACTTTTTGGGACTTTCTCTCTTTAAAACTTACTGATCACTCTTTTCACTCTGTTTGTAAAGGTAACAATTACTCTCTTCTTTTGTTGATTCTAAAAATGTGTGTTTTGTGATTGTTAGGTTCTAGAAAAAACAAGAAGGTAAAACTAAAATCAACGAATCACGTTAAGTTGTGCAAGTATCTTGCAATTTTTGGATGTGTGTGTTTGTATTTTGTGTTTATTGGGCTGTCGGGAGGCGAGCGTCAATAGTGGCGAATCGTTGCTGGTGTGTCGCTTGGCGATAGCTTGCCAATGGCAAGGGCGATAACTCGCCTACAGATGAAGCTGTCGGTGACAATGTCCGTGGAAAGACAATGACTGAGGAGATGCAGGCCAATAGTGTTATGGCGACGTGATAGAGCAAAAAACTATAGGGTGGCGGCAACAAAATTTCCAGAAATTCTAGATGTGGAGAACGACGGGGTACGTGTAAGACACACTCCCTCAAAAAGCAATAACGTCGCAATCAAACACTGCGTGTGCCAGTCAAACAATCTGCTTGACCAAGGCGCTGCAACTTTTAGCATGTGTAGTACAAGCACCAACCACTCCACCTACCTTTTATTTGATTTTTTAAATGTATTTTAAGCCTTCCTTTTAATTAAATTAGTTTAATTAAGATTAAATAGTTTAAATTCCTAATAAAATTGAAAATTGTTTTAAATTTGTTTGAATTTTTTTCAAAAGGTTATTTTATTAGGAATATTTTGAAATTTAGTTTTTTTAAGAGTTGAATTATTAAATTAAATTAATTATTAATTCAATATCAAAATTAAGATAATTATTTTTCATAATTTTATTAAGATTAATAATTATATTTCTTTATAATTAAATTTAGAAATGTAGTTTCTAAAATTAAAATTATTTAGTTTCAATTAGATTGAAATTAATTAATTACACTCCTTAGAATTAAGAAAAGTATTTTCTTAAATACTTGAGAAAGATATTTTTTAATTAAATTTATTTATTTTAATTTGATTGAGATAAATTAAATTTATGATTTTATTTGTTTCGAGAACTGTTATTCAATTTATTTACAAATTGTTTCTTTATCTACAAATAATAAGTTTCTTGATTTTTTAGAAAAAGTTTTTTCTTGATTAAATTTGAAAAGTATTTTCATTTATTAATTGAGAAAAATGAGATTTCTTTAATATTTTTGAAAATTGGTTTTCTAACTTATTATAGAAAGATTTTATAATTAATTAAGAGATTAATCTCTAAATAAATGATATAAATGACTTTCTTAATTAAATATGAAAGGTGTTTTATTTAGTTTTAAAAGTAGTTTTCTTTTAATATTAGAAAATGGTTTTCTAATTAAGGAAAATAATTTTCTAATGAGAATTGAAATATTAATTTTCTAATGAGATTATAAATAAAAATTTCTAGTTAGATTAGGAATAATTTTCTATTTAGATTAGAATGTATTACTTATATAATTTTGAAAAAAGAGTTTTTCTAAATTATAATAAGAAAGAAGAGTAATTTATTGAAAAATGTTTTCAATTAAATATTGTTAAAGAAGTCAAGATAATTAGAAATAGGTTTCAATTGGATTTGAAAATACTTTTATAATCAAAATTGAATTTTATTTGGAATAAGAATTTATTTCATTTAGTAATGAATGAGTTTAATCTAATTTAAAATTTTCAAAGAGTTGGAAATATTATTTTAAATTATAAAATCAATAACTAGAATCAAACAAATCTTGGTATTTTATGCATATAATTTGATTATGAGTTCATAAGATGCATACTTTATTTATATGTTTGATATTTATATTAGATGCATGTTAAATTGTATATTTTATATGTGTGATATTTTACATACAATTAACGAACGAAATTAAATCCATCATTAAAATATTAAGTACACGTTGAGAATGTAATTATTGCCTTCCATTGTTATAAGAATAAACCAAAGTCTTGTTTATCGTTAGACTTGTTAAGCAAACTCAAGGTCACTTTATCTCGAACATGTTTAATCTTATAACATTGGGTTTTATTGAACTAAATTTGAGCGATTCAGATGAGCAAACTCATGATCATATGACTTTAGAGGCAGGTTTAGGAATGACATATGAGATATGTTTTGGTAAGAGTTGTCACCTAACAGATTTGGGAGTTACATGAGATGTGATTGATAAAGTTATTATCTACTTAATTTAAATTTAGATGGTTTGTTGAGCAAACTCAAGATCAACTGTATTTAAATGGGATCCTAGCCTACTAGAAAGATTACAGTAAGCTTTTTGAATAGATATAAGGATTATTATTTCGAATAAAATAGTGGGAGTAGCCAGATATATGATTAAAGTCCTAATCTTATTTGGTAGTCATGACATATAATTAATTACTTGCTTTTCTTACATTTATATTCTATTATGAGTGGAATTTACCTTGTTTAGTATAGTTGATACTAAGTTAGTGAACCTAATTTCTTAGACATAGGTTATGTTTAAGAAGATTTCTCAAAGTTAGAAAAGAAAATTTTATGCCCACTATGCAATGTTGCTATTAATCCTTATTGAGGATTTGATGTTTAAATTTTAGAAATATGTCAAAATCATATAGATAACAAAATGTGTTGACATTTTGAGTTGACTAATGTCTTATAAATTTGAATGACAACATGTAAGATGTATGTCAAGATCATGATGGCAAGATGCAAGAGGTTGCATATATTAGAGCTGAAAGGTATAGTATCTTGTTGGAATTGTTCTGCTTAATTTAGCCTATGAAAAGTATAAACATGGACATCAACTAAAGGCATTTGCTATAGTTTGATAATAGTTATCATTAGAAGAAAATGATTGCATGAATTTTCTTGGCTATACGAGATATGATAAAGATTATATGCATTTCTAATTCATGCCTATGAGTATTTGATACTAATTCATGCTTATGAGTATTTGATACTGAATTTAGATTTAACATTGTTACAATGTTCAAAGCATGATAAGGAATATATTGTTAAATAAAAGTAGTTGATCTAGGTTTATGTAAATAGTTTGTATATGTTGGATTAAAGGAGATTGATGCTTAACATAAGTGGCAAGAATACAAAGTTAGATAACTGAGACTATCCCTTTATGTCATGTTGGTAAAATCAACATAACGAGAATCATAAAGTTACATACAAAGATATATGTATCCTTTTGATTATGAATCATATAAAACTTGTAAAGTTGAAGAAGAACCAAATCAACCTTTAGTAAAAAGATGATGATGGTATTGAATTGTTAAATTTATACATATGATTTATTGACTGGAATAATAATTCATAAAAGGATGATACTTATATGTCATTATATTACTAATGAATTTATGTGATATAGTCATATGTATTAAATGAAATATTGATTTAAAATTTTGAAAAGTTTAGATTGTTTAAATCTAAGTATAAATTAAGCATTGAGAATATTAAAGCATTGAGAATGAGATCAATTTGGTGAGTTTTAAATTTTTAGTTATTTATAGGGAATGAGATTCTCTGGTGTATACCTTTATAACTAAATTCTATAAGAGTATAGATTTATGTAAGGGGAATAATATAATATGAGATATTGTGTGATGTAATATTTCTTCTGTGGCTATACCTAGTACAATGACTTACCTTCAATAGTTTCAATTTAATCAATTAGCAAGATTCCATATTAGATATGAAACGCTAAGTCTTTGAAAGAGTCAAAGTTATTGATTTAAGGATGTAATGCTTAGTTAAAACAAATATTATCCATTAAGTTTAGAACTAATTGGGTAATAAAAGGTTATGAGATATCCAAAAGGTTGGATATAATCTTATAGATCTACCAAACAAATTATTTGTTTCAATGTATACTTATAGGAGAATGGTTCTTAGGATACTTAGTTAATGTTAGATGCAATTTGAAAGGTTCAAATCTCATGATAGGACGTATAATTGGAACTAATGCCTTTATTGATAGATTTGATGTATATTTGAAAGACTGAGACCTTGAAAGATTCACCTTCATGATGAATTCAAAGAGTTTGTTTTAGAGATGATTGTGAATTTATCATATCAAAAAAAGGTCAGTAGGAGCATAGTTTTTCTCTTAAGTGGGAGTATGTAGAGACATATTGCTCACAAAAAATAATAATTATAAATTTCTATTGTTGAAAACATAATTATCTAAGGAAAACTTTTGTTTGATATGGAAAGGTAACAAATTAATTATGAGAATTAGATCTATAGAGATAGATTGGAAGTTGTTCACCTATTATAAGTCCAAGTACATAGATAATGTATTAAAGATGTTTAATATTTGAGATATCAGATAATTGTGAAGTATTAAAGATATCTATTATTCTACGTATGAGTTGATATTTGAGTTCAAGGTTATATGGATATTTACTTTAGAAGTAAATCCTATTTAAGGTTTATTTACTTAGAATAATATCATTCATGATTGAAAAGGTTTCAATATAGCAATGGTTGCTAATTAAGCCATCATACATTTTTCATTTAGTGGAAATGATTAATTGGATCAATAAGTTCTTTAGTGACCATGATATAGTTCCTTGTATTGTTCAAGATAGTAATGTAATATGGAACATTAGAGTCATTAGGCATGTAAAAGGAGCTAAGGTCTCATCAATGATCTAAAGATGTATTTAGGCAAATATTCTTAATTATGATGATAATTAAGATGGAGGTTGTAAGATTTAAGCAAATGCTTACTATAAAGAATCTTGTAAAATTCACTCATTAAGCCACTGTCCCAGTAGTAGTATAATTGTCATATGTTGATATGGTATAAGATACTTAAACAATTGGCTTAGTGCAAATGGGAGATTATTAGTTTATGCCTAATAGCTAATCGGTTTGGTTGTAGTTTATTGACAATTATTTAAAGACATTTTTTATCGTGTATATGTTTAGATGTACATGATAAAGTCCATGGGATAATTGTACATTACAAATGAAATTATAATGAGATTACAATTATAAGATTCATATTCTATTTATATATTATCCCTAAATTGTTCCTATTCATTGTTCTATTAAGATTGCACATTAATATAACGAAAAAAGACCAGCACACATTTATGTTTTTCCTTATGAAGGAAGTCATCGATCTCATAGGCTAAAGTATGGAGATATTTAAACAAACATGTAGGTGCCTGTTAGAGAACAAGTTTACTAAAAAGACTTGATATGAGAAATCCATTTACAACATTACTTGTATATCTATGGAATTCTCATTGTGATGATTATATAAGTGATCCTTTTAGTTGAGGTCTCCAAAGTTATCTTGTATAGAAATTGCTATGTTTTGATATTACTTATGACCTATTTAATCATAGTTCGGTCAATTGGTAGTCATTAGATGTAACATGAACTATATGGAGATAGTTATATGATCAAGATAGGATTCATCACCCTAAAATAATTAGGAAGAATGTTCCGTTGTTCTTGATTAGTATTAATTTGGGCAATCCTTGGCCAAGGTGGAATGACGTTTTGTAAATAGTTTACAAATGTCATTAATTGAATCGAAGTAGACATTAATTTCATGCTCTATATCTAATCGAAATATTATATACTGAAAGAATTGAATTATAAGGAAAATCATGGATGGAAAGGTTAGTCAAAATCACTTTGACATTCCTAAACATTTAGGTAGTCATGATGCTTTGCTAGACATCAATCTTAATATATGATTATAAATTATTTAATTAGAGAATTAAAGATAATTAAAAGGAGATTGTAATTATGAATTGGAATTATAATTTATAATCATTTACAATATATTTAGGAACCTAATAGGTCTCACATAAAAAATGAGTTTAAAAGAGCAAAGTTATTTTAATCAAGTTGGATTTTATTGTAAAGTTTGAGAAACTTAATGATTAAATATATTTAATAAATAAGGATCATTATGAGATATTAGATCTTATTTGGGCATAATTGGTATTTAATTAGACTTATTTATAATTCTAATTAAAGTTTAATTGAAATAAAATTTTAATTTTAATTAGATTACTAAAACATCCAAAGCTTATTATAGATAGGCTTAAGCTCTATAGAGCTAGTACTTCTTGCTTAACCCTCTCTGTAAGTGTTATAGAGTCCTCTTAACCTATTATGTGGATATCGTTAAAAGCCAGACATTTTTACGACTAAGGTGGTTAAGATAGATTAGTTTCGAAAACGGTTTAAGGGATACAACAAGAAAATGATTAAGCTTTGAAATAAGGTATGAATAAACATTCCGCTTTATTATGAATTATGTTAAATCATTTTATAGAATTAAAGAGATCTTGTTTCTTGGAAAATCAAAAGTTACGAAAAGGTTTTGTAATTATTCTACTACGGTCAGGATTAGATCCCGACTCGATTTTCCAACACACTACATAAATTCACAAGAGTAAGGTTTTGTTTTTAGTATAAGTGATACCATAATATTGAGTTAAATAACTATTGAATTATAAGGATATATTAACAAAAATTCATAAGGAATATAAAAATAATTGATAAAATATCTAAGCACTCATCAATCAATTATTCTCTATAACATTTGAAAGTAACATCTAAATAACAAAGACATTCATTTAAGAAAAACATTCAAAATATAATATAATATATATTTAAGAGATTATTCAAATATGATAATGGTCCACGTCAATAAACATTCATAATGTGGATCTAGCATCCAGTTAAATAAATAACATGTAAAAAGGAAAGTAAATATCAATTGATGAAAGAGTAAGGCTATTGAGAAGATAAGTACACTTAAGCTTCTCCATTAAGTGTTTTGGATCCTCCAATATAAAATGAGTGTGTTGGTGTTGGTCATTTATATGATCAACCTAGAATTCGAGTGTGCTAGGGAAGAATTATCTTAGAATTTTTACCTGACTTTATATCGACATATGTAGGTTTGGGAAAACCTAGAAATTTTTTTTCTAAATTATCATAAAGCTAAAGTGTATTGAAATAAGATTTGAAATAAAGAGATGATTAGATTTAGGTAAAAGAAAAGTACAAGATACAAAGAAATTTTGAGATAATGCAATTTGAGATAACAATAGGAATGATTATATAATGCAAAGAAAATTTGAAATAACAATAAGGTGTTTTTATTAGATTAGTTTAATTATCTGTGTGTATATGTATGATGTTTTTATATTGTAATAAAAAAAACTAACATACCCAGTACATAAGGCTCTCCACTTTATAGGGGTCTTGGGAGGGTAATAATGTACACAACCTTCCCTTTGTATTTTTACAAAGAGGCTATTTTTCTGATTTAAACTTATGACTTTATAGTCACAAAGGAGCAACTTGTGATTCTTTTATATTGTAATATATGTTGAATTTATATAATTCTCTTAACTTGAACTACTTTAAGAAGTTTTTTTGTAACTGCTTAACTTCTAACCCATTTTCCATCATAACCACATTCTAGCTAACTAATTACATACGTTTGTTACATATTAACTATCCTACCTCCCACATTTTTTACTGTTTCTTATATCTAAGAATTCTCTTGTCAATTGACTTCTAGGAATTCTAATATTTGTTCCTTTCCATTTTTAGTCCAAATAGGTTGAATTTTATTCCAACTATTAATAATTTCCCCCATATATATTTGGTCAAGTAAACCAAATATATGGTATTGAATACCTTTAGACTTTCAAAGTTATCAATCATTGTATAAGTAGACTGCAAATCTTCCAACCGACCTTCATCCTCTGCTGAGAATTCTTTCTCCTCAAGAACTAGCTCGACATTCTCTCACCCTTTTAGCTTTTAAGAAATCTTAATAATCTATTGCATTTAGAATTTAACTTGTAAAACTACTATAACTTCTCTTTGCGAAAGCCTACTAGCCAGGTTCCTCTTGACATCCAACAAAAGTCATAAATCAAACTCAGTAGCATTGAAATTTAAAATTAGTAAAAATGGATCTTCATCTATTAATATGGTTAGGTTAACCTCAGTAAATAATAGAATTCCTTTGTTGATTCTATTTTGGATAACATTATTTAATCCCTAGCATGAATTCATTCGATGCTCTGTATACTATGGTTCTTATAGTAGTCTCTCCCTCTGATTTCTTCCTTTGTGGGAATTCTATGCTCTAGAAGTAAAGTAATGACCTTTTACTGAAACAAAAATCAAAGATTTTCTCTATTATGAGGTATTATAAGTCTATTGAACTTAAGTAGTTGGTGCTTGTATTTTCCTTTTGGCTTTGAGTGATTTTCATTCCAAATTAAGGCAAATACAAGTTCCAGGGATATTTACTTCAATCATTGTTGAATTATATGAAATTGTTTCTAGTACCAATTGAACTCCTTTTTTGATTTCCTTCTTTTGTAAGAAGTTATTCATATTAAGATACTTTTATTGCCAAATAATAAACATAATTGAATTCCATTCCTTGGAATTTTTTTAAAGTTCAATATCGAGGCCCCTTAGTGTTAACTTCACATACTTGGTCTTTGGGAGTGCAATCTGACATCAACTTCTCATCTTCTTGAAACTAGTGATGAACATTTGCATTCTTGCCACTTTTCTAAGTAAATCTAGCAATTTATCCATACTGACTTCAGGTTCAATATGGAAAACTAAGTATGAAACATTCTCTCCATTTTATCCCACAAAAGGACGTAATTTCTGGCAAACAAAGCATATTAAGATAAAGTTATACCTATTAATGAATTTGGGAAAAGTTTAAACTTAAATTTATTGAAATTTTCATAATTAGCTAATTCATCATATTGAATAGTGAATTTAGCAATGTGCTTAATGGTTAATTGTCATCTTTCCTAGAAAATAAATTCAACTTAGGAATTCTATCACTATAGGGATCATGATTTTTATGGTTAATATACTTCAAATAAGGCTTATAAAATTCTAAGCAGCTAAGTTACCTCAAGCCAGGCTCATATAATTCTTGAACAACTTTTTTGATAACTTCCATATCAACAGGTAGTCTCATTTGCACAGGAATAATAACATGGTTATGGTTTATAGCCATAAGGTTGCCCCTTAAGCCATAATTTAGTCTATTAGCTTCAGCTTCAAAATCAAATCCTTGTATGCTAGAAGCTTAGGGCCTTACAATCTGTCTGTTATTTATAGGATTAATGTATATAAGTGTAATAAGAATATTCTCTCTTTTATAAGGAGGAACATACTTTTCTTCTACAAAGGAAGAAGCTAAAGGACAAATACATTCGCCAGCTTCCATCATGCTTGATGCAAGCTATTTTAAGCCCTTCACAAGTTTGTCTTACTACAGAAGGAGAATTTTGCCAAGTGACTTATACCAACCTCTCTACTTATTAGGGATAAGGCTGCATACTATTGGACCTCTATAGACTCAACATTTCAGCGGGATTCACACTAGGTATTATTGTGACCTATACCAGAGTAGTTGAAAGTTTATCCACCTTCTTTGTCAATACTTTGATTGCTTTAGTCATAGAGGCTAAGTTGAATTCCAATTCTAAAATCTCATTTGTATGAACAATGTCATTTTGTCTTGATAGTTGCGACGATTTTGAATTTTTCCCTGCTAGAGACTTAGCTAAAAGTGATGCTGCATTTTCATATTTTTAATCATTTAGAGTACGAAGCCTTCATTTCCTGTTATATTACGAACATTTCCCTCTAAGGAGGCACAACAATTTCTTTTCCATTCCTTATATGATGTATAGCGGTCCCACCAAGTGGCTCAAATTATTAGTCGCTTATACGATCAACCTAAAAATTGTCAAAAAGAAATTCATCCAAAATTTGTACTTGACTTCTTATTGATGATATAGGTAGGCTTCAGAAAACTTAGAAAATAAATTTCTAAGATACCAAAATGTTAAAAAGTGTTGAAAATGAGACGTAAACTAAAGAGATAATTTGATGTATCCAAAAGAAAAGTACAAGATAGAAAAAAATTAGAGATAATGATAATAATCAAAGAAAATATGAAAGAAAAGTAAAGTATTTGATTAGAGTAGTTTGATTTTATGTGTGATTCCTTTGTATTATGATGTTACTGAATTTATACAATCTCTTAACTTTAACTGCCTTAAGTAGTTTTCTTGTAACTATTTAACTTACAGCCCACTTCCCATAATGACTATGTTCTATTTAACTATCCACCACATTTTTATTGTGTATTAACCATCCTACCTCTAATGTTTTGGACTCCTTTACCACTCTTGGCATCCAAGAATTCTCTAGCCTATTGACTTCCAGAACTTGGAGTATCTGGACTTTTTTACTTTTAGGTCAAATGGGCTGAATTTTACTCAGGCTATCAATAATTAGTAAGGGATTGTTGTTGACACTTGGTCCTTCCTTTTCTGAATTAAGACACTCATACTTAAAAAAGGATCTAACTTTATTATGAAAGGTTATACATGTTTTGATTTAATAACAGACGACTTATTGTCATAGTTATATATGAATTTAGCTTATACCAATAAGGATATAATGGCTCAAATTATTTAGCAGGCATTGGTACGATTATATCCAAAGTTATTTCTACTAGGGGAAAAGGCTCTCTTTTTCAACTTTATTCCTTAGCTTTGTTGCCTTTATTGTTATTTTTTATCATGTTAACCTTATTATCTTATTGTCTTAAAACGTGATTCACAAGTGGAGCACTGTTCGACTAAGTTTAAAGTTACAATATGAAATGTGAATTAAATGGTGGAGGACCTAGTTGATTAGTGGAACCTTGAACAAATGCTACTTAAGGTACACAGGAAATTGGCATCGGTGGAATTTGATGATAATGTATTGGAACTAAGGATATGGAAGCTTAATTAAAGCTCTCTTTTTAACTCAATTCCTTCTCTAATTATGGAATTTCAATTAAAGGTGTGTGGAAGAGATTGCTTCAACTTGATTTACTTCCTCTTTTGCTTTTATAGAAAGAATTTTTGGTAGCTTCTTGGAAAATGATTTTAACTTTTTTCCTTAATACATTGTCCAACACTTCACATTGACTGATCACCTTATTAAAGGGATAATTTAAGAATTTATATAGCTTACCATTATATGGCTTCTTTGACATTTCAAGGAATAAGACCACATTTTCTTTTTCTGACAAAGGCAATTAAACTTCCCTTGCCTTTGCCTATCACCTTGTTGCTTACTCTTTTATGCTTTCACTAAATTTCTTTCTATATATTGGAGGTCCTCATGACTTAATATGATGTTTTCATTTAATCAATATTCGGGTTATAATTTATTTTACTAAGTCCCTTCACATTTCATAAATAATCGATCTAAATTAAAAAACACTACAATGGTAAACTAGTAAGCTCTTTATAAAGAAATAGATTAATAAGTCTTCATTATCAAAATTTATCATAAGATTACTATATAACACTCTTATATGAGTTATCCAGTATAAATTCTCATTGTACTTCTCAATTTATGGAAGTTTAAATCTAAGAGAAAATTGAATATTCAAAATTGAGTACAATTTTTTGGGCACCCAAACATCAGTTGATGCAATATTTCTGACCATCTATCGACCACTTTGTTCTTTATTACCCTCTTATTAGCTTTCTTTATCACCTTAATGGTTATAGGATCATATAAAGAAGGTTCACGTACATGTGTTGGCTTTTCAATTAAAAAAACTAATATAGAAGGGATTAGTATAGATTGGCTTAGATATAACACCCCCATTTCTAGAATAATATATAGAAATTAGTGGCACTGACTATACAAACATTGGAGGATTAAAGTAGGTCAATGTAAGAATTTTATAGGTAGATGTTGGAGAAAACTTAAAAAGTTGATGATGATGGAAACTATAGCACTAAGATCGATGAAAATTGATAGACTGATACACAAGGTTTTATAAACCTAAGGCCTTGATCAAGCGGAGGAGGTTGTGTAATAAAGGAAACTTGTCTTTTAGGCATACTAGGTTATCCTCTTTACCAAGAGACTTTCCTATTTAAGCCAATTGAGCTTAAGCTCCTCTATTAATTGGGCTAGTTTCTCCCTACACTCTTTCACTATGAACTTCTTTATTTATGATGATTCCATTAGTTCATTCTTAAACCTTGTATGATAGGAATTTTGCTTGTCTAGCTATTAACCATCATATTTAAAGATATGGTTAGCATAGTTAGTCACTTGTAAGACTAAAAGAAAATTTGTGAGTATATCAATATGCCAGAGAAATGAATAATTTTGAAAAAATAAATTTCAAGTATATATGGGAACTTGGACAATTACAGATGCCTAAGTTCATATTATTACGATATAAAATATGTTTTTTATTGCATCAAAAAATAAATGACTAATTTACACTATATTTGATATCATCTTTTGGTCCTATCTTCTCCTAGTCTTTTGATAAATTATATGATGCATGCATAACTAGCCAAACAAAGGATATATCACGTATACTTAGCAGATCAATTACAAGAGCTATTAGTAAGAATGTTAAAGACACTTTAAATTTAGTTAAGAGATAAATCCAAATCAAGTTTTAAAGAGTATTTTTAAATTTATTTTGGGGCTTATTAGAACTAAAGGAATGCCGATCACTCATTATCACGATTCAAGATAAAATTAAGGAAGATTTGGAGGATTAAGACTCATCTTTGGTCAACTATATTACAAGTTGTGTCCCTTTCTATATATGGGAAGGTAATGAGCAAGTTAAAGAGATACTTAGTTGTGTGCAAAGCCATATTCCTTTTAAGAATTATTTCTTGAAGAAACAATCTTATGTATGGGAAGGTTAGAGCCCACGTCTTTTGGTTAACTTGCTTATGTTTTTTAACATCGAAATTTAAATGTCAAACATAATTCAGAGCATGATTATATATTTACTTATATCCTATATCAAAACTCTACTTATGTATTATTTAAGGAGTGTTTTAAATAGTTTTAGATCGTTTTAAGATTTAACTTTTATTATTTGAAAGACATGAGTGCTTTTTCCTTTGTTCTTCATTAAACTTCTACACTTAGCAAATAATTATTCTTTATGGTGTTCAAATTACTTTATGAACTTGGTTCTTAATTCTTTATAATCAAAGTGTCAGTTTCTTATAAATCTTATTTATCTTTCTTTGTCAGATTTAATCTTATTTATATGTTCCCTAAGGTTTAATCCTATGTGGATTCACACAATCAGTATCAAAATGTGGCTCTAAATCAGGTTTAATTATCCTTTTGTCTTATGTCATTCAAATCATATTCCACTTCTTCGTATGAAATTTTGTTTTCTTTGTGATTCCTTATTCATTTTATTGCATCTTTTTTCTTCCAAATTTTCAATCAAAATCATATTCAAGTTCCTTCTTTTTATAAATCCCTTATTTCATGCCTATTATATCAAATTGTTATAAACACAATAATTGCATTAATTATCTAATCAAATTTGTGTAGTGCTAGTATAAACAAATGAAAAAGGAAAGAAAGGAAGTTGTGCACACTAGAATTCCTTAAAAAATTATCAAATCTAGTTGAACAATTGTGTAATCAATTCTGGACATTCTTAAGGTTAGAGTTGAAAAAAATCTTAGTTATTGGAAATCTTATTAAATGGAATACTTGTTAATCCTTCCTTGTTTTGTTCAATTTCCTTTTCTTCTTGTTTAACCTATACCAATTTTCTTCCCTTGACTATTAGTTCTTTTATTTTTTAGATGTCTACAAGATTGAATTCCTTGGTTAAGTTTGTTCAGTTCTTTAAAGAACTTAAGAATTAAGCAAAGTGTGTTAAAAGATAAGAGAGTGTGAGATTAATATGAAGAAAAGCCAATTAAAGAGTGAAATGTAAACATTTTGATATCCTTTATGAGTAAACATGTTCAACATTGTATGAGGAATTTTTCCTTACTCATTTCTTCTTGTAACTTCTAAATATGTCTTCTAATGGTGGTTTCACACTAAAGAAAGAAAATTATAACATATTGTTTATGTAAGATGTGCAATAATAATTTGATAGAATTAACATAATGTATAATAATGTGAAAGACATAGTGGAGAAGTAATTTAAACAAATTATTAAATTGCAAAAAGGGAAAAAATATCAAGTCCCTAACGATGTGAGGCATACTAGACCCCATATAGCACCCCCAATAAAAGTTAATAAAGAAAATGATGAATTAGGTGCTAATCAAGTTAGCCTAGTATCTAAGGTTAAAGGGGGAAGATTAAATCCTAGGAGAAGAGTCAGGCATGAATACCTAAATGGGAGTGCATAGGTTGGACATGAATCTTAGTAGTATAAAGATGAAAAATATGTTCCTTCAAATGTAAAAACAACATATAAATTTTTTTGGAGTGGGAGAAAAGGGTTTGATATTTTATTGTTATAATTACTATGAGAAGAAAAAGTAAAGCTAAATGTGCTAGATTTCACTAATTATGCCATTATTTGGTGGGATTAATTATTGACTAATAGGGGAAGGAGTCATGAGCATCTTATAGATACGTAGGATGAACTAAAGGCTCTAATAAGGAGGATGTTTGTGCATTTTATTATTATAAAGACTTTTATTACTAATTTTAAAGTCTTATAATAATAAGATAAAGGTAGTTGTGATCCAAGCCAATATAAAGGAAGATAGAGAAGCAACTGTAACAAGGTCCTTAAACAGTTTTAATAGAGATATAGATAATTTGCTAGAATTACTGCATTATGTTAAATTGAAAGAGAAGTTGCTTATGACTATGAATGTGAGGAGATAACTAAATGCATAGGAGTATCAAAATACCCAATTAATTCTAGTAATTTTTGGAGGTATAATTGGAAAACGAATGATAGGGTTCCTTTTAAAGAAAAATGATTAATTTAAAGCCAAAGAAGATGTCTATAATAAGGAAAAAGGTAAAATTTTGTCTTTAAACCTCTTAAATAAATATATTAAATGTGTTTGTTATTTGGAAACATAAAATATTGTATCTCAATATCTTTAAAAAAAGAGTTATGATCATAAGGGGTGATAAAGAGGTGGATGCTGAAGCATAAAGAAGATATATAAATGACTTGTGATAAAGAGGTAGAATGTAACAAAACAAAAGCATAAAGAAGATCTAGAAATGACTTGTTAGTTGTAGGTATTTACTCTTTCTAAATCTCTTTCATAATACGTTCTAATTATGTTAGTTGGTATTTACTTAGTAAGCTTAAGATGTCCTTCTCTTCAAAACTACAAGATAGTTTTTGAGAGAAAATAATGATTAATAATTATATATAAATTATAGCCATGTTACAAAAATTGTCTAGGAAAGTAAGGTTAAAATTCATATATGGATAGAAGGATCCAGAATAAATAGGAATGGGATAAGTAAACTTAGATTCATCCTCATAACCAAACACATTGTATGAGAAGGACAGAAGCGTTGGGAGCAAAACAGAGGCCTAAACCCACTCCCTCTCTTTTACTAACTAACTTGAGGTTAAATAGGAACCAAATAACTAGAATACTTTAGTCAATCATGAAAATTAAGTTTCTACAATCATAAGATAATTGTAAGTGTTGATTATTACTTTAACAACATTCAATACTCATAAAAAATCCAAAGTTTGTAGCAAAAATCTTTATAAATTTAATAAAACATATACAAAAACAAAAAAAAGAATAAGGAAAGATAGAGCAGTAAAAAACCAAATTAAAAGATGAAACTTATATTTCTAGGAATAAAAAAATGACCTGTTAATTCCTTAGCTTATTAGTAAGTTTATGTAAGCAAAAATAACAGAAACCAAAATAAAACTTATTACAAAACACTAGGTTATGAAAAAAATTTATTATCGCCATCTTTGAAGTTAGAAGAAATTAATAAATTGGATAAGGCATAACTAGGGCTTTAAAAAAAGAAGATGATTTTAGTTATTTGAGAGAGAAAAAGAAGAGATTAAACAAAGACTACAAGAATATCAACAATTTTAACATGGAAGTTAAGTTTTGTTAGTTAAAAACAAAATAGAAAATGATAAAAGGGTAAATAAGAACTTCAAATTATGTTTTGAAGCCTCTAACTAAATCATAAATGTTATGTTGTCTATTTTAGAAGAATTTGATGTCTTGAAAAGAAATATTAGAGAAAGAAGGGACTGTGGCCAATAATAGTTATGGCAATGCTAAAAGAAAAAGGAAGGGGAAGAGATGGACAAGAGAGATGAGACGGAAAACAGTGTTTGGCAGCTAAAGGAAATGAGAAATAAAAATGAAATCTTTGATACCCTAAAAATAAAAATTATATATTTTGTCACTTTTCTTAAACAATTTCGCTTTGGAGCTAATCAAAATGAAACCATTTTCCCCTTTTTACAAAAGGACAAACCTAAGAAAAAATTTCTAAAATACCTAAATATTCTTTTACCCTTATTAATTTCTCTCTTTTTATTTTATTTACCCATCTTCTTTAAAATTAATGTAAATGTTTGAACAAAACTTAAAAAAATAGATGTATTAAATTTTAATTAAAATAAAATAGTATTTTTAAAAATTAACTAAATTATGTTATGAATAATTATCCATAATTAGGATTCAAATAGGACTAACTAAGAATTAAAATGAATATCATTGAAAACAATTAAAAAATAATGTACATATGATGCAAATTGGATATGATAAAGTATGAATAGACAAATGTTAAAATTAAACGAATGTAATTGAATACAAATGTATTTAAATTAAATTAAATGGGATGAATTTATATGAAATAAATAAAAATTAAATAATGTAAAAAG
>JANSVA010000005.1:39385292-39397377 GCA_025504915.1 Erythroxylum reticulatum
TGAATACAAATGTATTTAAATTAAATTAAATGGGATGAATTTATATGAAATAAATAAAAATTAAATAATGTAAAAAGCTTAAGTAATGACATTACCCTAATAAGAGTACATAATGAACGTGATTTATTTAGCATGATCCCATTATTCTTCTTTTGGTCTGTGGAGGCCTATGATAAAGGTCTAATGATTTGAAAAGGTAATTTCAATTGAGATATGATTCTTTATAAGACGAGGTGGAGTCTTAATGAAAGACCAACTAAACTTCTTAGTAAAAGTTAGATCTAAAGTCTACTAGGATACTTAGAGTCTAACTATACTTCTGAAATGATTACAAGTAAAAGGGACACAACCTAAAATAATTGTTATAACTATCATTATGAAGTTTAATTAGATATTTCTTTACATACTTGGCACCGTCAATTCTTACTAACTTAAGCATCATAGTAACTTTATTAGGAACCATCTTCTACACTTTGAGTAAATTATTTTATAGGCCTTTAAGCTTGAGAGCAGTCCAACAGACCAACTCCAATTTTACTCCATGTCATTTGGTACCATTTGTGGAAACCTTTTGAAAACTTAAATATTCCCACATGAGAAAATTTTAAACTAGCTTATAAGTTTTCCTACAATATTTTAGGTTTGAGGTATCCTAAATTCCTATTCTCGACTCAAGGGTAGCAATAGTAACCTTCTCAAACAAGCTCAAGCTTTATCAACCTTTATGGAACTTTGTGCATAAAAATGACCATAAGGTTTTAAAGAGATGTAGATTATAACAAACAAACATTTAGATCTAAAAGATATTGAGAAAAAATACAAGAAGTCCAGTTAATAATAACAATTAGAGTAGAAAGATGGTGCATCTTCGATAACAAAGCTGAAAAAAAGAAACCAAAGATAAAAATTTAAAACTAAAAAAAAGGAAAGGTTAAGGAAGAGCTTCCAAGGTTCAATACGTCATTAAATAAGGCAATTGATTATATTTCAAATAAAAATTTAAAAATAATGATAAATAAATAAATAAAGAATGCCCATCAACATTGCCAAAAATGACAAGAACTTATAATTTTATTTTCATCAAGATATTGGACATGAAATTGAGAATTACAAAAGTATTAAAAGAATGGTCAATGACTTGATCAAATAAAAGAGGTTGTTATTTTGTAAAGAAAAATAACATGGATGAATGAATGTTGTCTACAAAGGTTGAGAAATAAGAAACCAAATAAAAAACCACACCCTACTCAAAGGTAATTCACATGATCATATGGGTAGATGATAAAGAGTTAATCACATATAAAGAAGGCATAAAGAGAGGAAAGTTGTCGTAAACAACTCATATAAAGAAGTGGTGTTCCATAAAATAGAAGTTTCAAAATGTATATGCACATTATTTACAATAAACATAACTCATTTTGATTTAAAGAAAAGAAATCCTCTGTTGTAAGACAAGCACCCTAGCTAATTGGAATTGAAGAAACACATGCATGATAGAAAACTTTAGGTCTAGGAGAAATCCTTTAATTCCTTAGCATTAAAGAAAAATATGCAAACCAAAAAAGCTTATATTCAGGAGAAGTCATTTAGCTCTCTAGCATTAAAGAATAATTTGTAAACTAAAAAGTATGAGTTCTAAAAGAAGTTCTTCAGTTCAACTGCATTAAAGAAAAACCTGTAGGATAAAAAAATCTTAAAAGTAGGAGAAGTTCGTTAAATCTTTAGAGTTGAAGAAAAACCTATATATTTCAAAGCCTCAAGTAAAGAAGAGTCCTAGAGAAGTCCCTTTGCTCCCTAATATTAAAGAAAAACTAAAATGCTAAAAAAAGTCTTAGGTTCAAGAAAATACCTTCAACTCTATAATATAAAAAAAAACTTATTGATTTATAAACCTTAGATCTAAGAGAAGCCCTACTAACTACCTGACTTAAAAGGGAAAAACTTACATGTCTAAGAGAAGTCTATTCTACAAATTGGCTCAAAAAATAGAAACTATATACTAAAAAGCTTCTCGGGAGAAATGTCTTAGCTCCTTAGAATAAAAAAAGGGAAAAGTTGTAGGCTAAAAACCCTCATGTTTAGGAAAAGTCCCTTAGCACCTTTTCATTGAAGAGAACCTATATGCTAAAATTGTTTAGGTATAAAAGAAGTCCCTTAACTTCCTAACATTAAAGGAAAATTGATAGGCTAAAAGGCCTCATGTCAAGGAGAAGTCTCTTAACTCCTTATCATTAAAGAAAAACCTATATAATAAAAAGGCTAAGATATAGGAGAAGTCAATTTTCACATTGGCATTAAAGAAAAACCTATATTCTAAAAAGCCTTAGGTTAAAATGAAGTCCTTAACTTTTTAACATTAAATAAAAACTAGAAAGGTAAAAAGTCTCAAGTTTATGAGAAGTCCTTTAGCTCCCTCGCATTAAACCAAAAACATAGAGATCTATAATCCTCCAGTCTAAGAGAAGTCTCTTTAAATCCCTTAAAAGAAAAGAACATATAGATTCAAAAACCTTAGGTCCAATAAAATATTTTAAGCTCCATGATTTAAAAATAAAACTTATAAGATGAAAGGATAAAAATCCTTAGGTTTTTAAGAGTTACCTTGGCTGCCTAGATTAAAAATAAAGCATATAAGCTAACCGTTCCTAGATTGAAAGTATGCTTCCTCACTTTTAAACCTAGTGTGAAGAAATATTAAGTTATAAAACATTAAGATTTCAATTGATTTTTAGAGATAAGATAAGAGAATTATACTTCACAAGCCTAATAATTTCATTAAAATTTGTGGAGATTTGCCAAGGTACTAGAGCTCTATAAAATTGTTAAGTTTATTAAATTTTACCTTTGGAAATTTAATAAGGAAAAAGAGTTAAACTTCATAGTCTTATCAAGTTCATTTAAAATTTGTCAACAATCTTATCAAGTTAATTTAAATTTTGTCAAAATTTTACAACTTATCACAACTAGATTTTACAGGCTCATTAGGTTCATTAAAAGTTTTTAATTAAAATTTGTTGAAGTAAAAGTGCTAGACTAGACAAGACTAAATAAAAATTTGATAAAAATTAAATACACATTAAAAATCACTTATACATTTACACCATCATATACAGGGGAAACATATAGAGAAAATAAGCAAATGCCTAGACAGAGATAGAGTCCTCCTGAAGTAGTAGTATTTCATATTTAGGGTGGTAGAATCCTCACCCATAGGATCAATGATCTCAGCATCATCATCAGAAACTCATTAGGTTTTATAGTCTAAGTTAGTTCAAGCTTAATCAAACCATTAATAATGTCCAAATTTGTGAAGGACGGTCACTATAACAGAAACTACATTTGGCTATAAAAAATCATCAATAAAAGTCCTAAAATTGTCACTAATAATAATTAGCGACGATTTATATTCTTCACCAAAAACCTCACCCAATCCTTGTAGATGAAAACTATAGGTGACACTTTTCTCAAATCGTCACTGATAGTTTTCTTTTACGCTTTATTTTTGTAGTGAAAAGCTATTAATGACATTTTAGAAATCCTTACCAATACCTTTTGGCTATGATTAGTTTTCATAGTTAAAAATTATTAGCACGAAAGGAAAAGTCATTATAAAATGTACCCAAAGGCTTTTACGTAAGTTTTTAAAAACATAGTCAAATGCTTTTAGCTATGTTTTGTAAAATGAAGTCAAACCAACTATTAAAATCGGACCTTCATTAAGAACGCCACTAAGGCCTTTCATAATCTTCTTATCATCCAAAGTAGAGAACATAGTAGAACCAACAGTAGAGCGTAATAACGTAAAGGTTCATTTGAATGTAATATCAACTTTATCTAAAGATAAGCTTGAAAAAATTAGCACCAAAAAATGAACTTGGGGTAATAAATTCTTTGATGTAATGGGAAACTACTATAACAATCTAGTAAAGAAAGGCACAAAAAGACTGTAAAGACTGTAAGGTTTTGATCATGCATCTCATATATAATATTATCAAATATAAGCAGCGGAACCTAAAAAATTACATCTACTTATGCATATAGATCTAGAAAACAAAAACATGAAATGTAAGATACTTACACCTTTCCGACGATCTCCTTCATTCTTTAACTTTCTCTACGTTGGGTTGTCGTAAACCACAATGATCAACATAAACCGTCTCTAATGAGAGTCCACACGAAGATAGAAGGATGAAACCTTACTAGGAGATGACTAGGATTCTTTCTTTGTTCTTACAAAGATAAGAACTTTTGTGAAAGGTAGAGAGAAAAAAAGTGTGTGTGTAATAAAGAACCTTTCTTTCACTTGTGTCTTACATAAGATAAATAAAAAATCATCTTATTTTCTGCACCATTTGGCCTTCCATAACTCCCATCACTAATGGAGAGTTATGGGAAGTTAATAGTCATGAATAGTATATATTAATGAAAGTTTGGAAAGTTAATGGTCATGAATAACATGCATTAGTAAACGTTATAGGAAGTTAAGGACCATGAATAGCATGAATGAATGGAATTTTGGGAAGTTAATAGTCAAATTGGAAGCCAATAACACTTATTCCTGATCCATTCCATACAACGTTTTCTATTACGATCACATCGCGATGCAATTCTGAAACACTCTCTTATATCTTAAATCACCATTCATGACCATTTTACTCATCCTTCGAATCTCTTATGTTTATGACCCATTAGGTTCCCAGTTATGTTGGACATTTGAATTAACACTTAATTCAAGTAAGTCAAGAGTGGTATCTAGCATCACGTCGTGACCCCCAATTGATTAGAAAGTTAGTGGTTCGTATATGCAATTCCTCCTTTCACCATTTACACCCCACTTGGTTCAGAGTATGGTCAAAGTGTCAACTCCCACTAGAATGACTACGTCACATCTAGTCTAAGTGATATTAAATCTTATCCTAAGGATCTCATTACTTTATGTATCATTGAAGAATCCCTTCATGACATATATCTGCTCTGGCCAGAGACTCTCGAGTAATGACCCCAACAAGAGGTCGTGGGTATCATCTCCTTCTATCAAAAGTGGTGAATCCTTGATTGACTATTAAATTACCTTGAAATACCTCAAGCTGGACCCAATCACCACCCTATGAGTAACTCCTGAAAGGCACCGATGAATGGAGTCAAAGCACAGGATCAATATCCGAGATATCCTTAAGTACCTCAAGTTAAAAGATACTTGCACCATTGCTATGATTAGACTATCATTGACACTAGAATAGAATATCCATATGATTGTCTTATAGTAGGTCAGTTATATTATGATCAGTTGAAACTCTCTCTATCTTGACATCATTTTTACCAATGATTTCTCTATCAAATGATAGTGCTTGAGTACATGTTTGGACTTTTAATGAGACCTCGGTTCCTTCGTCTGCACTATAGCCCTATTGTTGTCACAATACAATTGCACTAGGTCAGCGATGGTCAGAACCAAATTAAGTTCTATTTTGAACTTCTTGATCCAAACTACTTCCTTTGTCGCTTCTGAAGCTGCAGTGTACTCTTCCTCTATTGTCGAATTAGCATTTGTCTTTTGTTTGGAACTTTTTCAACTAACTGTACCATTATTCAGTTTGAATACATATCTGGATTGGGATCTGGAGTCATCCTTATCGGATTAGAAATTGGCATCAGTATACCTACTTACCACAAGATTACCTTCTTTATATACCAAGAATACACCTTTAGTTCTTCTAAAGTACTTAAGGATATTCTTGACAACCACCCAATGACCCTCACCAGGGTCCGATTGTTATCTGCTTGTATCACTTAAAGCATATGATACATCAGGTCTAGTGCATAACATAGTGTACATGATTGATTCTATAGCTGAAGCCTAAGGAATTAAAATCATGTGAGTCCTCTCATCTTGTGTCTTTGGACATATAGATTTAGAGAGTGTAATCCTATATACCATGGGAAGATAACCTCTTTTGGACTGCTCTATGCTAAACCTCTTTAACATCTTGTTTATATAGACTGAGAAAGACCAAGAAACCTCTTAGATCTATCTCTATAGATCTTTATCTCTAAAATATAAGTTGTCTCTCCAAGGTCTTTCATAGAGAAGTTCTTAGCTAACCAAATTTTGACTAATTGCAAAGCTGAGACATCATTTCCTATTAGCAATATATCATCTACATATAGTACAAAGAACATGATTGCACTCCCACTAACCTTCTTATGTATATAAGGCTCACTGGATTTTGTGAGAAACCAAACTCTTTGATTATCTCATCAAATCAAATATTCCAACTCTTAGATCCTTACTTCAATCCATAAATGGATTTATGAAGCTTACATACATTTTCTCCATTCATGGATATGAAACCATTAGGTTATGTCATATACACATCTTCAGTTAGGTTCCCATTAAGGAAAGTCATCTTCACATCCATTTGTCATATCTCATAATCATAATAAGCGACATGGCTAGGAATATCCTAATGGATTTAAGCATAAGTACTAGGCTAAATGTTTCGTCATAGTCAACACCTTGCCTTTGACAATAACCTTTAGCTATAAGCCTAGCTTTATGAGTAATTACATTACCCTCCATGTCAGTTTTCTTCTTGAAAACCCATTTGCACCCTATGGGTTTTATCCCTTCAGATGGGTCAACCAAAGTCCATACTTAGTTTTCATACATGGAATCCATTTCGGATTTCATAGCTTGAAGTCATTTATTAGATTTTGAACTCTTCATAAACTCTTCATAGGTGGTAGGCTAATCATCATCTATGAGCAATATGTCATTATGTTCACTTATGAGAAACCGGTATCTCTCGTGAACATGACGTATCCTACCTTACCTACAAACTTCTTGTGTGTCAAAAGGTTGAACTATTGTTTCACTTCATAAACAATAGTCTCGGGACCAAGCAGTTGATTTGCATCTGTTTGAGCATCTTGAACGTCCATAAGTTCAATTTTGCTCTCACTGTCTTTCTTAGAAGAAACATGTTCTCTAAAAAGACAGCATGCTTTCAAACAAGCACCTTTTATTCCGAAACATGGTAAAACTAATATCCTATAGTTTCCTTAGGATATCCTATAGATAGACACTTGTCAGATTTAACTTCAAGCTTATTTGACCGAATCCACTTCATATAGGAAGGACAACTCCAAACTTTCATATGAGAAAAATAGGGTTTCTTGTTAGTCCATATCTCATATGGAGTAACAACAACTGACTTGTATGAGACTCTATTTAATACATAAATAGAAGTTTTGAGCACATACCCCCAAAAGGATTTTGGTAGATTCGCTAAACCCATTATAGACCTTACCATATCTAATAAGGTTCAGTTTCTCCTCTCAGCCTTACCATTGTGTTATGGCGTATAAGGTGGAGTCCACTAGGACAATATTCCATTATCCCTGAGATAACCCAAAAGCTCTTAGTTTAAGTATTCACCACCTCGATCCGATCGAAGTGATTTAATATTTATCCCAAGTTGTTTCTCAACTTTATTTCTAAATTCTTGGAACCTTTCAAAGGCTTCAGACTTGCATCTTTAAAGATACACATACTTATATCGAGAATGATCATTGATAAATGTAATGAAGTATACGAAACCACCTTTGACATGTATAAACATCAAACTACATACATTAGTATGTATTAGGTCTAAAAGTCATCAGATGCCTTCTTTTGCTTCAAAGACTCCAGAAAGGCCTTACAGTTTCTCTTCTAGTGGCCATCCTTGCCACAGTGGAAGCAAGTTCCCTTCGACGCAGTCTTCTTTGCTTTCTTGAAACCTCCCTTAGGCCCTACGAACTTCTTCTTCTTTTGGCTCTTTTTCCTTGAACTAGAAGAGTCCACCAGCACCATAACCTTATCCTTGCAGAAAGATGGCTCAACTGCCTTGACCATGCTAACCAACTCATGAATTGTGCTAGATATATTGTTCATCTAATAGTTAAGCACAAATTGTGAGTAATTATCGGTTAAACCCATCAGAATTAAGTCAATACTTAATTCACTATCTACAACAAAACCTAAGGAGGCTAACCGCTCAGTGTAGCCATTAATTTTTGTGCTTACTACATTGGAGATGTCCCCTTAACCATCTTAAGCAGAGGAGCAATTATGAAGTCTCAAACTTTTCGAACCTTACTTGCTCATCATATAACTCCCTAAGATGATAGAGTATGGTATGAGCATCTGTAGCCTCGTGTTGCTTTTACAGCTCTGGTGACATACTGGCTAGCATAATACAACTAGCCATCTTGTTATCATCAAAAAGCTTCCTATATGCCCTCCATTCATTATCAAAGGCATCAACAGAAGGGGGATTGGGAAGTGATTCTTCTAAGACATAACTAAGCTTCTTAGACTTGAGAACTATTTTCAAGTTCTGAATCCAGTTAAGGAAGTTTAGCTCAGTCAACTTATTAGCTTCCATCAATGAGCTTAGATTTACATTAGTACTCATGGTGTTGACTTGGGCAATAACAACCTTTTGTCAAAGAGAGAAAATTAGAATGTACTTAAATGCATGCCTATAAGGACTTTAATAATATGCATTATGGCTCCCACTATTTTCACGAATTCATAACCCTCAATATAAATCCGAAAGAACTCGTAGAGAAATTCTCCTAATGGGTCAATATCCAATATCCTCAAGAATGAGGCATCAGTAACAGGGGGATCGGGAAGTAGTTATTCCAATACATAACCAAGCTTCTTGGACTTGAGAACTATTCTTAAGTTCCTAAGCCAGTCAAGGTAATTTGATCCAGTTAACTTGTTAGCTTCCATCAATGATCTTAAATTCACACTAGTACTCATGATGTTGACTCGAGTAGTAGCAACCTTTCATCAAAGAGAGAAAATTATAATGTACTTAAATACATATCTATAGGGACTTTAATAACACGCATTATGGCTCCCACTATTTTCACAAATTCATAACCCTCAATATAAATCTGAAAGAACTCATAGAGAAATTCTCTTAGTAGGTCGATATCCAATATCCCTAAGAATGACCTTAGGTTTGCCCAACAAGCCACCTTAGTTGAACCAGTAGGTATCGATCATACCAATTGCATCGCCAATGCAAATCTAATGCTATCAACAGTTAATATGTGCACAATCATTGGGCTATCAACTCTTGACATGAGTACATCTAATGTACAATGCCAAGTTCGCCTCTATCCATGTTGATCTTAGGTTTGCCTAACAAACCAACACTTCTAGTTAAAACTGACCTATTTTCAGAATCCTATTTCTATAGTTTGAAAATATTTGTGTAAAGCGAGCTTGGGTTTGCCCAACAACCCGAACTTTAAAAGGACTCTGGTTCTCACGGTATTAAAGGAAGACGTTAGTTTTAATATTCTATGTGAGGGGTTTGACTAAGGTCTCATCTAATTTAGATGGTTTTATAAATATAACTCATATATATATATATAGACATATACATATAGTTACTATAACTACATGGCATGATATGGACTACCCAATCAAATTGGGCCTAAGCTCATAACCATCCATCATGCAAGCCCACACATTCTCCTAACCATGCATTCTCTAATACATATGTAATCACAACATTTTGGTTGTGACATCTTATGGATCCTAACATTAAAAGATCAATCCAACACTTGGATCTAAGCCTAATCCAACATTTGGATTTACTATCTTCCTTTTACTAACTTGGCTAAAATTACTACTGCATGTTATTTCATTTGGAATTAATAATAATCTAATTAACATGAATGCATAATTACAAAAATTAATTCATAACTAATTTACCTTAAAATAATTATTCGATGCCCAAAATTAAACAACTTCAATTTTGTCACACATGCCAATATTTTTAGTCTTACTAAAAAATCTATTGCTCTACTAAAATTAATTCAAAATTAATTTATATAATTTTCCAAAATATATAGAACATCAAATCATTAATCCAAGCATCTCTAGGTCATTTCATGATATCAAAATAATTTAGGTATCACCAAAAAAATATTATGATCACCGAAACACCAATAAGACACCAAAAGTGAAAAATATGACTTTTAAAATTTTTCTGGAAATCAAATTTTGAGCAAAATCATTTAGGCATGAATCAAACATAAAATTAACACATTTTTATCACATAAAAATATTTTAAAGGTTCTGGAACCGAAATATAAACATACAAAAACATCAAACAAAATAAAGCCTACAATTTCTGAAAAACTGTCCAGATCTGGAAAATTATTTAATAAAATTATTAAAACATGTTTAATAATTCTACAAAATTTAAAGAGGAATAAAAACATCCCAAATATGTTCACATATTTTTTCCAGAATCAAAGTCCACGACAATCATGTGTAACCTCATCAATTTAGCCAATAGAAATCACATGCCTAGCTGAAAGACAAATTTCATGTATGTTCTTGTAAATTCGAAATTAAATATTTTAATCATATTAAAAATATTTTTCAATCACATCGATTCATTAACATACATCTTATGAACAGATTGGTGAAAGAAAATTATGAAAACCATTTTTTCTATAATTAATTTAGAATAAAACATTATAGGACTCTAAGTTGTCACAACTATGAAAACAATTTTAACATGTCATGTATTCTACATGTAACAAGGCACAAGATGGCTCTGATACCACTGTAAGGTTTCGATCATGCATCTCATACATAATATATATCAAATATACACAACATAAAATAAAATGGAACCTTAAAAATTAGATCTACTCAAGCATATAGATATAGAAAACAAAAACATGAAATGTAAGATGTTTACATACATTTCCGACGATCTCCTTCATTCTTTAATATTCTCTGCTTTGGGTTATCATAAACCAAAACGATCAATGTATATTGTCTCTAATGAAAGTCCACATGAATATAGAAGGATGAAACCTCACTAGGAAATGACTAGAATTCTTTCTTTGTGTTAGCAAAGACAAGAGGATAGAGAGAAAAAGAGTGTGTGTATAAGAAAGAACCTTTCTTTCACTTGTGTCTTACATAAGATGCACAAAAATCATCTCTATTTTCTACATCATTTAGCCTTTCATAACCTCCATCACTAATTGAGAGTTATGGTAAGTTAATGGTTATGAATAGCATGCATTAATGGAAGTTTGAGAAGTTAATGATCAAGAATAACATGCATTAATGGAAGTTAATGACCATGAATAACATGTATTAATGGAAGATTGGGAAGTTAATGGCCAAATTGGCATCCAAAAACACTTATTTATAATCCATTCTATGCAATGTTTTGTACCACGATCACATCGCAATATAATCCCGAAACACTCTCTCATATCTTGAATCACCATTCAAGGTCATTTTACTCATCCTTTGGATCTCCTATGTATGTGATCCATTAGATTCCCAGTTATGTTGGTCATTTGAATTAACAATTAATTCAAGTAAATCAAGAGCGGTATTTAGCAATCCGTCATGACCTTTAATTGATTGGAAAGTTACTAGTTTGATTACGAACTCTTCCAATTGCCATGCAATTCATCCTTTCACCATCTACACCCCACTTGGTTTAGAGTATGGTCAAATTGTCAACTTTCACTATACTGACTACGTCACATCTAGTCCAAGTGATATTAGATCTTGTCCTGAGGATCTTATTGCTCTATGTATCATTGAAAACTCTCTTCATGACACATGTTTGCTCTGGCTAGAGACTCCCAAGTAATGACCCCAATAAGAGACCGTGGGTATCATCTCCTTCAATCAAAAGTGGTGAATCCTTTATTGGCTACTCAATTACCTATGAATACCTCAAGTTATACCTAATCACCACCCTATGAGTAACCCCTAAAAGGCACCAATGAATGGAGTCAAAATACAACACAATATCTAAGATATCCTTGAGGACCTCAAGTCAAAGGATACTTGCACCATTGCTATTATGAGACTATCATTGACACTAAAATAGAATATTCATATGATTGTCTCATAGTAGGTCAATCCAATGTACTTACTACCCTTAGTAAGCATCTACATGTTAACTCTAAACAACTCATATCTACAACTTATTAGATATACTACTTGATCCAATCAAGGAGGATAATATGTACT
>JANSVA010000005.1:39397477-39414109 GCA_025504915.1 Erythroxylum reticulatum
GCTTATGAGATCTACTGCTTGATCCAATCAAGGAGTTAACATGTGCTAGTCTATCCTAATTAATGATACTCCATCTCATTAATCCTATGACTAGGGAAAGTTTAGATGCTAACATAATTACACATGATAGGAATCTCATTATCATGATTTCCTCCATGTTATGTTTTATATCAAGGACTTCATTAAATCAATTTAAGATCAACATTAAGTCCATAAATGTATAAACATTGAAATAATGAAAATGCCTTTATTAATCATAAATTGTATAATAAATGCTAAAGGTGATTGTCTTTAGAGCACTTCTCTAACAAAGACCTCAAAATACTCTTAACTATGCATAAAACAACTTTAATCTCTAATGATTAGAGCTCACCCATGTGAAAAACTTATTTCCTGCCTCTAGAAACGCTTCATTTTTCTACTTTTTCCTAGTTAAAAGTTCCAACAATACAACTCCAACGCTATACACATCTCCTTTTACAGTTGCTTTTCCTATATCAAAGTATTTTGTGGAAACATAATTTAATATGTATGAAACTATAAAATTGTATTAAATTCAACCAACAACTTCTAAATGCTTCATTACCAGGAGTTAAGCAAGAAAAAGATCCAGCTATCATAGTAGAAACATGGGTTTGGCTAGCTTTCATCAATGTTGCCAACCCAAAATCAAATACTCGAGAGTCCATGTTATAATCCAACAATAAAATAGACATACATAACAAGAATGAAAGGATGGGCTGATATTGAAAGGATCCAGTAAATATTTTGTGTAAATAGATGCTCCATTTGTTAACAACTTTAAAAATTAAAAATATCATAAAAAAATCTTCCCATCATCTAAAGTAGAGAACATAACGGAACTAGCAATAGTAGTAGCAATGGAGAACATAGCAGAACTAGCAGAAATAGTAGCAACAAAGAATATGCATCGTCTAGTACCAAGAACTAACATAAAAGAGTAGCAGTTTTTTGCTATCCCAAAGAAGGTTGTCTCAATCACAATAAGATTCAATATTACTAGCATAAAAAATGTCATAAAATCTCAATTAAAAATAAATCAAAGAGGACATACTAGAGTGGTCGCCACCAAAATCATCATTCACATTTATCTCAGTAAAAATCTCCCACCACCCATCAAAGGCCTAGCAACGTCTAATGATTTGGACGACGATAATTGGGTAAAAACCTAATCTCTAATTCCCTTTATCTTGTCATCTGCAAAAATTCCAAACAACTTTAACTTACAATCTATAAAAAATAATTAATTTTCTCAAACAAACAAAACACTAAACAAAAATGAAACCTCAACCCATGATTTTCCCCAATCAGAAATACATTAAACCCCAAACTTTTCAAGAATTTGCATCAATTTCATCCACCCCAAACCCTAAACTAAGAACCTAAATAACCTGATAAAGTTGCAAGAGATTGAACCTAATTTCAAATTGGACTAGTAAAGCCTCTGGGTTATTGGATATACGAGTTCACAAGTAAGAGAGATGCCAAAATGGTGAGGTTTACAAAAGAAAAGGGGAGAAGAAATGATTTGATCTATAATAACCCCATATTAGAATGATTGCCATTGCCTTGTTTTGGTGAGAGAATAAACTTTTGGTTCAGATTTTTGTTTTTATTGGCATAGGGGATGAGAAATAGTGTTTTAGATTTGTGTTTTTTCCATCCTAAAATTATTTGGTGACGATTCTCAAAAATTATTGCTAAAAGGAATTTTCGGCGATGATTTCTAAAAATTGTCACTAAAGGTGGACTTTTTGGTGATGATTTTCAAAAATCATCACTAAAGGTGAATCCTTTGGTGGTGATTTTCAAAATTGTCACTAAAGGCTTACTTTTAGTGACGATTTTCGAATGTGGATCCTTTGGTGATGATTTTAGAAATTGTTGCTAAAAGCTTACTTTTAGTGGTGATTTTCAAAATCCTGGACAAAAGCCTATTTTTAATGACGATTTTTATATGTAGAAAATTATTGCCAAAAACCTACTTTTAATGACGATTTTTAAAATGTAGCAAAAAATGTAACGCAAAATCTGCCTTGTTATGGTGGGTTTGGGTACAACTTCTATATCAACTTCTATAGGACTTAAACCCTGACATTGTTGTGCTGATAAGGTTATAATTCTTAAAAGAATTAAATTTATAGTGGTGATAAATGGTGTTAAATTTTAATTTTTCACTTTCAAAACTTCTGTTTTAACGCTAAACCTTAATCCTTAGGCCTATAACTTCATCCTCTATAATCAGGTTCTTCCTTTATAGCTTATCAAGGCACTTAAAAAACTATTTCTCAATGACCTTTTTCTCCTTCTTAAAGGTCTCATGGTCACTATCGACCTTCAAAGTTGCGTTCTTAGCCTCCTCCTTCTCCTTGGTAGCTCTCAAAACCACTTATAGTCTATGACTAGGCAAAATGGACAAATTAGAATATAACATTTTTGCCATAATTTAATTTAAACCCCAATATTCAAAAATAATCCTAAAATTTTACAAATAGTTAATTAAAACATCAACTTAACTTTTCCATCAGTTTTCCATTACAAAAAATATATTGGCATTTTTTATAACTCCCTTATCATATGTGTATCCTACATAAAAAGTAGGGCCCAAAAAAATTAAAAACCTAATGAATTTTTCTCTTTCTCTCTTCTCTTTCCTCTGTCCTTTGTCCTCTCTCTCTCTCTCTCTTTTTTCTCTTCTCTTCTTGTCATTTCTTATAATAAAAGGCTCTTTTATCTATGAACAGAGATTAGAGGATTTGTAAAGGATGAATATTAGAAAGCAAGTTAAAAATTAAAATAAATTACAATTGTTTAATGGATATTTGTGGACATGTAAATAGAGGAAAGCTAACTAGTTGGCTAGGAATTAAAATATAGTACTTAGGCTTATAAGCAAATCCTTATAGTTATGGTGGGAGACCATTTTAGAGCTTGAATATTGTTAATATTAGTTTTAAATGCTTAGCCAAGATGGTTTCATCAATCTCACTACTGAAAAGGGTACTAGGAAAGGATACAATGCTTGAATCTACACTATTGAAAGCAAAAATGGCAACAGTAGTTTATTGCCCTACAAAATTGTATTGAAAGTGAACTAATTCCTTAGGGAACATTAATACGTCACTTGTTTGTAAGGTTTGAAACTAGAGCTCATTGGTTGAGTTAACAAACCCTATTTGAAGAAATTCATTAATGAGAAATAGTAACACAGATACATGAGGACATGTATGTGGTGGATAAGCAATGCTATTAAAAGCTAGTAATTCAACCATGCAAACTTTTGAGATTTGCAAAGCTTGTAGTTGTTAAGCATATGCATTTAAGAGGGAAACATACTAATGAAGAGAAAGAATGACCCATCAACATTACTTACATTTAGAGGGATTATGAACTTAGATAAAATGTCAGCTATAGTGATCTGAATTAGAATAATTGAAGTTATCTAAATTGACAATAATTTGGCAATAATTTGGATGTGAAACTTATAGAAGATGAGGGCATGTTAATATCAAAATTAATATGATAAGTAAAGAAGTTGAAGAGAGGAGAGAGAGAGAAGGGAGGAGAGAGAAAGAGAAAAATTCAATACTTGTAATTTTTTAAGCTTCACTTGCCATATAAGATACAAATCTTCTAAGAAACTCACAAAAAAAAGATATACTTTTTATAACAAAAGATTGACAAAAAAGTTAAGTTGAGGTTTAAATTGAACATTTATGAAACACCATGGTTCTTTTTGAACTTGTCGAAATGTTTGAGTTTAAATTAAATTACTAATAGTTGTAGGTTGCATGATGTTTGAGTAGGCATTTTAGTATGTTTTTAGTGTTCAATTAATTAATTCATGAATGTTTAAGGTTAGAATTGTGCGTATTGGTTAGATATTTATGTTTTGAGTGTTTTGTGGGTTAAAGCACACTATTGATCTTTAATATTATGTGTTTGAGGTGCCTTTATGTATTTGTTAGTGATTCAGATCAAATACTAAAGAACAGAGAGAATTCGGAGGAAACCTAGAGTAAGACCTAGGGCAGCTCTGAGCAAGACACAGAAGCTTGGTAGGTTTGTGCCATAATCATGGCCTGCGTGATAATAGACGCAGACAGACTTCAAAAACGTGACTTTTCGAGGGATATTTCAGACTTTTGAGCTCGAGTAAACCCTAATGTTTACCCTAAATGGAAAAGATATAAAGAGAAGATAAAGAACCTTGGAAAGGGAAGCTTCATTTCTGCCACTTTGGGAAAAAGACAAGGAAGAAGAAGAAGAGAGAAAGAGAAGAAGAGAGAGAATGGGGGATCTACCTTGGGTGCTTCCACTTCTAATCCTTCAAGTTGTACTTTCTTCTTTCCATCTCTTATTTCTTTCACATGATGTATAAGATAGGATTGATGATGATGAACCTTGATTTAAGGATGTTTTAACTCTTCTTTGGGGATTTAGAGTTGATTCAATGTTAATTTATTTTTTAGTGTTAATTAATTTGGGTGTTGTGATTATTTGTTGTAATTGTATGCTTCGGTAATAAATTAAGAGAGTGAACTAAAAGCAAAATGATTTTTTCAGTTAAAGAAAGTTAAATGATCTAATAGACCATGTAAATAATCAAATCGGTAATTATACGAAGAGAGATCTAGTGTGGATTAGGTTGTTTATTAGAACGCCTAAGAACTGATTAGGTTATGGGCAGACTATTAATCGAGAGATTACATGTTCGATAACTCGACTTAATTAGGGTTTATTAAATAGGTCTTACTGATTATAACTCGAAATAGAGTAATCCACCCTTCGATAGTCTATATCTGACACTACATTAACAAAAAAGTAACTAGGTTAGCATTGATGAGAGGATAACTCCCCTTCTCATAATTTGGTAAATTTTCTTATGTGATTTCCTATTATTAATTTGGTGGTGCTCAATTTGATTCCTTATGTATTGATTTTACAATTTAATTTTCAATCAATCCATATTCACGAATTTACTTTTCTGTTTAGTTTTTATTTTCTTTTTAGTAATCCTTTTAGCCTTTAGATAATTTAGAATTAGATTAATTCACTAACTCTTCAAGGGATTGATACCTTATATACTACATTTAGGACCCGTGCACTTACGATATATTAAGGGGTTTATAAGAAGTAAAACTTGCTCAACAAGTTTTTGGTGCCTTTGTTGGGGAGTTAGTAGGATTAGTTTAATTCTTTTAGTTTAAGGAATTAACACCAGTTCATGGGATTCTAAATTAGACAAGATCATGGATAAGCTCATGAATATTGAAAAGACCGAGAAGAGACTAGAAGAGAAGTTTGAGCAAGTAACAGAAGACCATGTCTATTCTATTCACAACCTAGAACTTCACATGAGACGGCTTTCTCGTGAATTTTGCTAAAGAAGTGTGGAAAACTGTCTGAGAAACATTAAAGTACATCCAAGAGAGCAGTAGAAGGTTATTACATTTAGGAGTGGGAAAGAGCTAAAAACACCAACAAAAAAAAGTTAAATCCCACCATGTAGAAGTCCAAAAGAAGAAGAAGAAGAGGTGACAATGGACATAGAGCTTAAAAATATAAGGAAGTCTTTGTTCACAGAGTGAAAAAAGAAGTAAAGAAGGGTGAATGAGGAAGAACAAGAACATATCACCCTCTTATAGGACAAATTACTGGATTCAATAGAAGATTCAGGGAGTTTTGTTTTCCTTATTTTATTAACAGTTTGTTAGTAAAAAGGAAATTGTTGAACTTAATTGGTTATATTAAATTTATCAATATGGTTCTTCTGATTATCTTCCAACATGTAGCTTATTTATAAGCCACGAAGCTGAAATTGGGCAACATATATGGAAGCAAGCCACTCATAATTCATCCCAACTGAGTTTTAAAAGATGCAAGGTCAAGCTAGTGGCCATAAATTAGCGCGTTTGGTAGTTAGATTGAAATTGTTGTCTGTTCTAAAACTAAGTTCTGAATGATTTGGAATGGTTTGGATTGTTAATTATCTTATTTTCTTTGAAGCAATTATAAGATAGGACACCAATCATGGGCATGAAGCGCATTGGGTTTCAGAATCTAATATCGTCACCACCTTAATTTTCATGACAGGTTCTATGTTCTAATCATTATCTTTTCATTTCAATATTTATTTTATTCTTATGTTTTCTTCTTATTTTTATTTTTGATTCACACCCTGTATGTTATTTATTCTTCTCATATTGAGGACCATGTGTTGTCCAAGTGTAGGAAGGGTTGCATTATATGCTTTATATGTTTTTATTTTTGGTTGTGTGCATTATATATTTTTATTTTGAATTTGAATTTTGCACATTATAAGTTAGTTTTTTTTAGGTTTGCATGATGTGACTCGAGTGAATGTGTCAATGGCTAGAACTTAATGGAATTGGTTTAACTTTGAACATAGTCTTTTAGGTTGCTAAGATTTATTAGCTTGTGAAATTAGTATCCTAGATTGCTTTGGTTAAATATGTATATTAATTAGGATATAATGTTAGTTCCTTCAACCTAGGATTCATTTATAATTTTAGGTTAATCAAATAAGTAGCATCATTAGCATCTTTTCATAATAATGATTAGCTAAAGAAATGAGGTAGGCAAGAAAATATATTATAAAAATGATTTTTATTTAATAAATAACTATTTTGCTATCCCTTTTTGAACAAGTTAGGTTATGAAAAGAGCTAATAGCCAGTTGAGACTGTGAAGTAGCTGAGTAACTAGGGAACATTCATCACAATTGTTTACCTCCGCGTCAAAAGGCTATAATGACATTCTAACCAAGTTGCTTAATAAAAACATTACCTAGTTAAGTAACTAGGGTACATTCATCACAAATGTTTGTCTTCGCATCAAAAGGTTAGGTTCATGTTAATGAAAATTAACAAAAATAGTGCATTGGTTAATAAATCCTACCAATCTTTGTGAATAACTCGACTTTTCATGAAAAGTAACATAGGGATAGTTACAATTTCATTTGACTAATGAATTATCAATGTATGCGTGCCAATGATAAGAGTGAATGAAATTGACATTAAATCTTGATTAGTATGTATATTTAGTCTGAAGTACTTAAACACAAATTTCATCAGTTAATAGGTTAAAGCAACTTGAAGAATTGTGTTTGCAGTTAAATTTGTTTCCAGAAATTCAGTGTCATTATACCATTATTGCATTTTTGTTTGGTGTGTTTATGTTTTTTTTGTTTGGTTTTTGCTTGAGGACAAGCAAAAGTTCAAGTTTGGGGACGTGATAGTTGTAGGTTGTATGATGTTTTAGTAGGCATTTTAGTATATTTTTAGTGATCAATTAATTAATGCATGCATGTTTAGGGTTAAAATTCTATTAGTTGGTTAGATATTTGTGTTTTAAGTGTTTTGGGGGTTAGAGCACACTACTGAGGTTTAATATTATATGTTTGAGGTGTCTTGATGTGTTTATTAGTGTTTTAAATCAAATATTAAAGAACAGAGAGAATTTTGGAAGAAACCTAGAGTAAGACCCAGGGCCATGATAGTGACAGAAGCTTGGTGTGACCCCATCTTCCACGATCATGACAGAGAGCAAAATTAAGTGCCATGATCATGGCTTGTGTGACAACAGATGTAAAAAAGCTTCAAAAATGTGACTTTTGGAGGGATATTTTAGACTTTTGGGCTAGGATAAACCCTAATGTTTGCCTTAAATGGAAAAGATATAAAGAGAAGATAATGAAGCTTAGAAAGGGGGATCCATTTTTGCCACTTTGGGAAAAAGTCAAGGAAGAAGAAGAAGAGAGAGAAAGGGGGATCTACCTTGGGTGCTTCCACTTCTAATCCTTCAAGTTGTACTTTCTTCTTTCCATCTCTTATTTCTTTCATATGATGTATGAGATAGGATTGATGATGATGAGCCTTGATTCAAGGACGTTCTAACTCTTCTTTATGGATTTATACTTGATTCAATGTTAATTTAGTTGTTTTTGTGTTAATTAATTTGGGTGTTGGGATTATTTGTTGTAATTGCATGCTTCAGTAATAAATCAAGAGAGTGAACCAAAAGCAAAAAGATTATGTTGGTTAATAAGAGTTAAATGACATAATAGACTATTCAAAAAATCAAATCGGTAATTATATGAAGAGAGATCTTGTGTGAGGATTGGGTTGTTTATTAAAACACTTAAGAACTGATTAGTTGTGGGTTGATTGTTAATCGAGAGATTACATGTCAGATAACTCGACTTCATTAAGGTTTACTAATTAGGGCTTAGTGATTAAAACTCGAGAGAGAGTAATCCATCCTTCAATAGTTTTGAATGGATACCACATTAACATAAAAGTGACTAGGTTAGCATTGATGATTGGATAAATCTCCTTCTCATTATTTAGTAATTTTTTTTATCTGCATTCCCATTGTTAATTTGGTGGTGCTCAATTTGATCCCTTATATGTTGATTTTACAATTTATTTTTCAATTAATCCATATTTACTAATTTACTTTTTTGTTTACTTTTTATTTTTTAATAATCCTTTTTAGGCCTTAGATAACTTAGAATTAGATTAGTTCACCAACTCCTCGAGGGATCTACACCTCAAATACTACATTCACGACTCCTGCACTTGTGGTATATTGAGGGTTTTATAAGAAGTAAAAATTGCTCAACAATGATGTTGAAAAATGTTAACTTGACTCTTTTGCCTCTATGAAGAGATAGCCTAATAAAAAATAATATGTAATTTCAAACTTAAAATGAAAGGAAAATAGTTTAGTAAGCTTAACATGATTAGATGCTTCTCGAGGATACATGATTGAAGTTAACATCTATGTCCTCTAAGTTTCCTCTATCTTTAAGAGTTATCATCCTACAACCCATCTTAGACTAACTTCCAATCTTGTGGAAGATATTGTTAATCTTCTTTGTGCTAAAGTAAAGGAAGAAATTATCATTTTAACTATAACTTGCCTAGTAAATACAAGAACAAAGATAAAATTCTCCGCATGTTGAGATAAATAAAATGGACAAACTTGGGAAGTAGAGTTGGAAGTAGCAAGAAAATTTAGTTTAATCGTAGTGACTTCATTTTTGTAGCTAACATTTTTCACCTTCTTCTCCCCCAAGGATGATGTAAGCACGCCTTTCTCTTTGACAACCTATTCCACACAATCATTTTATTCATTTTCATATCTACAATAAAGGAATAAGGTAGATTAGATTAACAAGTCTATAATAGAAACTTTAGGATTGTGTTGTCAGTATCCTATTAAAATATCCTCCCATCTAAACCCAAAAAAGCAACCTTAAAAGTCCACCAACTTGTGTCATTAGATAGGAAGATGAATTTGTCCTGCTAACCATGTAATCCTTTAGGAATCATCAGTAACCAAGATCCACTTTTTACACTTAAGATATACCGTGCATTTTCTGTACCTAAGGCCTTTATTGATGTATTAGTTTAAATAACTCAAGGCTGGGGGCACCTCCCTAATATGATAGTCTATAACAATTCCGGCAAAAAAAAGTTCAAGCATATAAATGTAATTCACTAAGATTCAAGCATATAGCATTGAATATTTAAAGGATTATAGGGTGGAGAGGCGTTAAAGCCCACGCTTAAAAGAATTATAGTAGAAAGACACCTTGCTTGTCTTAGATTAACAAATGCACCCGTTGTCGTATAGATATCTATTAAGATTGTTTTCAAAGATATGGAACTTTTCCCTCACCTTCACAAACTTAACTCTTCATGACTTATTGAGCTTTAAGAATGTTGTAGAATTGTCTTCAAAGTCCCTAAAAAGGGATTCTGATGAAGAGTTTTCAAAAAAAACCTCTTACCAAACCTAATTGAGTCAAGTTTATAATACTCTAAAAGAAGACCTTACTACTACATGATAAAGAGATAATTTCTTCACATACATACAATATAGTAGGTTATTATTTTATAGATGGATGTCACTAATCAAATGACATTATAGTCACTAATTCTATTAGAATCACTTTTTGAACTAATCCTAAGATTATTGGCACTCTCTATAATAAAAAAGATAAAAGGAAATGGATGGATATAGAACATGGTTGATGAAGCACATTTGTAGCACACCACTATCATAGTGCATATGCTAAAACATCTATAAATTATTCTAGAATATATGGGAATGGCATGTTAGAGCAATTATATTCACTTAAGGCATCATACGTAACACAAGTATTTAAGAAGATTAAAGCTTCCCATTATATTCATACACATGAGCATACATTGTAGCATTACAATACATATTCCACACATATACATTACTAACAACATCTAAAAGTTTTCTACTCTTTATAAGATGCTTTACATGAGGTGGAGTGTTACACCAAAATATTCTATTTATACACTTTAGTGTCAGTTGACAAACCTTTGAGCCATTTCTTGTTCCAAAATTGACAATACTAGATTGCCTTAGAAGCTAGGTCTCCTCAGTACCTGAAAATCAACACTTGCAATTTTAATGAGTTTTGTGAACTCAATGAGTGAACCATCATCAATGCGCTTACTGAAACAGAATATAAACATGTCATGTATTTAAAACAGTTTAATTAGTATAACACCTTATCCAAAATCAAATCCCATATTTATCACATTACTCGTTATATTTCAACAAGCATATTGTGAAAACAAAGACTTCTTATAGTCATTTCAGAATAATCTAATCATTTATCTTAAGTGGTTACATCCTCAACATGTATACAAGCATTACACGTCATTATATCAATATTATTCAACATTTATTTGCAATCAATCTCATAAACGTATGTAAAGATATAGATGCAAATTTACACGAGACTCACTTTCATTTTTATTTTGCTGTGACTGAGTGTCTATTTAACTATCCCTTATCCGTTGCCAATACCAAGCTCATTTTATATACTGTCCGGTAACCATTATGGATGTTGGGCTTATTGATAAGTGAGTATGTGGCTCGTTGTTCACAATTATAAGCTTTAAGCTCTTTTTCACTAGGTTCACTCTGATCATAGCTCCTTTATCTGTTCATGCATTTCAATGTAGTGAAATGTAACAATTCACATAAACTCTAGACAGTTATTGCCTCGACGATCTGGCAATGTTTGGATGCAGTCATATCATGCAGTATACACATATATGTATACATTACTAACTTGTTTAATCAAATGAATGCTCAATCATACATATGTATATGGGTCATGTTTAATGCATGGTCAATTGATTTTCCCCGGGTATGTATCCTTATTGACAAATCTTGCTCATTCATTCATTATAGTTTGTATATAACTTATCGGTGACTAGATCAATTCCTTAAGACATCTCAATTACTTTAAATTCATTCAATCAAACATTTATCCATCACTTCCTAACATTTCATACTCACGCAACTTCCTAATTCTCATTCAATCATACCTAATTCATGACTTATATCCCTTGCATCACATTTGCATTCATAAGAACACCTTCATTTCTTTAACAACTCATACTTTCCAAATTCATATTCATTGATATCAAACAATCCATTCCTAAATTCTAACATCATTTATCAACTTAAATTTATCAAACCCTTATCATTCAATCAAATAACCTTTCAGGTTCATTTTAAACCTTAATCAAATCCAAATACACCAAAGTAAAGTAACTTATCTTTAGTTGGCTTAACAATCATACAAAATAGAGTTTTTCAATTCCCACGCATTTCCCACGATCGTGATTACCTTTCCACGATCGTGGAAAGATAAAACATAAACTTTTCTTCTCTAAGGCATTTCCCACGATGGTGGGTAGAAGCTCATACTACCTCCACAATCGTGGAATGGGTGAACAGACAGTTCACCATCCCTTTCCTTCAATCTTTTTCCAAATTTTGGACCATCACACTAATATATTAATCATACCTCAATTATACCTAAATTATAATTCATTTCCTCATCAATTTCTATCACCAATTCTAACTCAAAATCATTCAATTGATAACTCATAGATCATAGTCTTTCATGCATCATGATCAAAATAGAACTATCATTCACCTTCATACATATAACCCTAACTTATCAATTTTTGAAACACTCCTAATTTATCCATTTTTTCCATATTACATCATCATTTACACTACAAATCTCAACCTAAACCATCCATATAATCCACTATTTTCAAGCATGAAAAAATAGAAACCATACATTCATTCATCAAATTTCAACACATCTCATCTTCAACCTTACGTGCAATTCATCTCAATTCATCCCTAACCAATCTTTATGGATATTATGGTCACATATAACTTAATAAGGTAATCAAATGCTTACTTGTTTGTCTTAAGATTTCCTCAATCAACAAGCTAAGCAAGTCTCCCAAGCATCAAACATACATTAAAAACAATATGGGATTAAAGCGTTTCAACTTACAAGATGAAGGCTACAAAAATTTTGTTAAAATTTAAGGTTATGGAGGTTATATGAGGGTGTCGATGGTGAGGAAAAGAGAAAGAGAGCATCTAACCAAAAACATGAAAGAGGTTGGTCTTGCAAGTGTGAAAATCATGGGTGTAGGTGTGTGGAGGAGAAGGTGAACACATGTCATGCCACTTGTCAAATGGAGAGCCATATTATGTGTCTTCCTCTTACACCACCAATTATCATTCTATAACTAATCCACTTGTCATTTAATCACTAGGCCATGTGTCATTCAACTATATCACCATTTGTCACTCATGAGTTCAAGCCATTTTTCACTCTATAATAATGCCAAGTGTCACTATTTCATAGGTCTAATCAACCTAAATTTTCATGTATCAATTTATTTTACTATTCAACATTTTTCATTTACTAGATGCACATATCACTTCATTAATCACCCAATTATGACAATAAATTCCAATTAATTAATTTTAGTCCATCAAACCAGAATTCAAGACAATCAATTCACAATCGCGGAATCATAACATAGACATCTAAAATCTTTCATACCCTGGAATAAATCAATTGAGTGCATAAACTATCTTTATAATGTGTACTAAATCATAATTCATGCATGTATATGGATATGATGCATGTAAATGAAATGCGCTTTATATATTCTCATACGATATGATTCATATGACTTCATATAGCAAATAAATTCCTAAGTGTAGGAATGGGCTATTGCAACCTTAAAGTTGAGTCTTCTTACAAAAGTAAGCTTAATTTTGATAAAAATGAGTCAAATTTCACATTATATGCTTATGTGGATGAATGGTTGAGATTAACTTAAATTAATGGTCATGATTAAGTAATGATTCATCTGCTACAAGTAGCAGAAGCATCTCTATATAATGATGGACATTGTATTATATAAGAAATATTCTTAAAGAATCTCTAGATGATGATTCATGTCAAATTATTAACTTGTCTTAGCAAGTTTATATAAGGGAATCAAAGTTGGATTACATAAGTTCAATATTTCTTTAGTGCTTGTCTCCAACAAACCTATATGAATTGATTGATTATTGTTTATGAGATGATTAAGAATTCTCAACCTATTTGTTGTAGACTTATTATAATATGATTGAAAGATGATATCAAAGTGGCCTTAAATCTTATCCTCACTAAAAAATATTTATATGGATATGAGTATTAAAGTTTCATTTTTGATCCAAGTTTCAAAAAACTGAGGACAAATGACATAACCCTAATAAGTGTATGAAACAAGCTTAATTTATTTGGTATGACCTATCATCTTTCTTTAGGTTGATAGGCTTCAAACTCGCATTAAAGGCACAATGATCTAAAAAGCGTAAATTCAATCAAAATATGATTCATTCATATTAAAATATAAAGTCCTAATTAAGGACCAATAAAATTTTCTAGTATAATTTAGATCCAATTTTTATTAATATACTTGGAATTCAACTGTACTTGTGGAAAGATAAATAATGCCTATAAAAGAAAGACATACAATTAAGTTTTCACAACAACTATTAGTAAAATTAAACAATTTTTTCATAATTAACATCTTATGTTGTTCCTAATTTATGCGTGGACATATATATACCAAGATTTTTACCAAGAGCAACTTTAATACTCTAAATAACTATTTTTACAAGCATGAAAACCTAAAGTCAGTGTGGCAATCGTACTCTCAACTCAGTCCACATCAGCCCTTAATTATAACTGTCCTATAGTAATTTCTTAGTTGAATTGAAAACCCCTAAGCTAGTAGTTTAAGACTTAGTGCCTGTTTGGTTTAGCTTTTAGAAGGTGAATAAGTACTCTTTCTCACCGCAAAAGCTTTTTTAAAAAAAATGAGTATTTGATTGTAAAATGAAAAGGCACTTTTTTAGTAGATGTAACTTTTTTGGCAACTAAAATACAGCTTCTTAAGAAGCTCAAATTTGAAGCTTCTCAAAAAATACTTTTTCAAGTAGATTTTTCATATTAATTAATGAGCTTATTTTTTAATCTCTTTTGCTCTTATGTTTTACATATAATTCCCACAATATTCACAATCATATCTTCAAGTTTATTTTGAGATTTATATAATATTATTTGACCTTTTATATATTTTAATGTTTATTTTTATATGAGTTTTACTTATATTATAATCCACATAAAAGATTTGATTAAATATATTTTCATTTATGTTTCATATAGTTTAAAATTATATAATAATTAACATATTGTGCTTTGCATATTGTTTAATATATTTTAAATAATATTTATATGCATAAATAATTTTTATTACAAAATAAAATATAGTTAAAATTAAAAATACTTTTTACTTTTATGTTGTCAAATAATCTATTGTATGAAGCTTTTTAAAAAAAACTCTTTTTAAAATGACAGACAAACAGTCAATTAACTTTTTAGAAAAGCTCTTCTTAAAAAAACTCAACTAATATAAGCTCATCCTAATAAGCACTTAAATACTTATTTGTTTTTATGTGAGAAGAGGTGGGCCAAAGGAAGTGTGTTTAAGAAATTAGACCTCTTATTCTGCTTTGGTGGACTTCGTAGACATGTGCATATATTGAAGTCACTAATAACGGTCCAAGTTCATCAATCACTCCTGTTGGGCCTCAGAAGAAATCCTCACTTTCAAGTCTACACTTTCAATTTCATCCAAAAATTGAAATTCCTTTTTTTTTTAATCAGTAAGCCCAACTTAGTACATAACATCTGCACAAAAAAGCAATTACTAAGTCCAGAGAGTTTGGGTGTTTCAAACCATGAGCTTGAATAAAGAATATTGGACAACTACCCCTGGAATTTAACTCAAAGAATGTTTCATAATATTCCAATATAAGCACTTCAATTCTAATCCATGGTTTTCTTTTTTTCATTTAAAGCACTGTTGACTAGACGATTCAAAATTAATAATGTAAAACCTTCACAGCCTCTTCTCTTGTTTTCATTTTTTTTAAAATTTTAATATTGTTATTGGTATGATAATTTATAACAAACGATGATTTGCAGAAAAGGGCCCCCTATATCCTATTGTTGGAATTTGTCATGCGATCGGTTTTCTTTCTAGCACATTCTCATTACTTGTTCGATGGCTCGAGCATCATTTGTGCCAATGATACCAAGGGCATCTTAGCTGTCTGTCCTAGCTTTTTCTTCTTAAGCCTGACTATATGCAACTCTGGTTACAGTAAGTAGCATTGATTATAAACCTCTAACATACAATATAACACATCATTGCCGTCTTTAATACCATAATTACCATCTTTGCACAAAATTTTACGACAGGGCACTGTTACTAACTGTGGTTAATAAAGAATCTTTGATTATGAATTATACTTATGAAACATATCATTCTATTGAGCCAAGATGCCCTCGAAATGAGTAACTACAATCAATTCATGGAAATTAATACGACTGCATTGCCTAAGTTAAAATTTCAGTCTTCAAACCAGAAACTATCAAGCCTACCAAAACACTGTAGCCCATGAAGTATTAATTAACCTTCTCTTTTATTTAATCTATTTTAGCAGCTAGCGTGGACCCCTGCACAGATTGTTTAATTGTCGCTAGTGCCAGAGTGTATTTGTTGGATAATGCATTTAGTTGGTGTTTCCAATCTACGTTAGATTCCTAGGAAAAACTAATAATGATAGAATTGCTTAACCATATCAAGCGACCCGATTTCCTCATCTACATACGTGCGTAGGAATAGTTATGCATGCATGGTAACCCTGATACTGCAGTGTGTTTTTGTAGCTTGACCATTTCGTTACGACCGTACCCTAACTTGTTATCTATTAGCGGATAACAATGGGTACCTGAGTCTCTGAAAACTTTTCCCTATTGAGGAGAAGTAGTGTTCCTATAACTAGTTTAAGAGTATTGTACACTACAAAAAAAAAGAGGTTTAGCAACAGACATTATCGATGAAATGTGTAGATTTTTCATCGGTAAGCTAAGTTAACGATGAAATTTACTAACAGAACAAGTCATCGAAAAAATGGCTGTAGGTAAATTTTCGTTAAGCACAGATTTTCTGTTGCTAATTTACCGATGGATATTTTATGTTCCATCGCTATATTTAATGACAGTAATTTTTTACTATCGGTAAATTTAGTGACGGAATGTTTGTTTTGGTCGTTAAATTTAGCAACGGATTTTACCAATGGATCTCAATT
>JANSVA010000005.1:39431640-39443616 GCA_025504915.1 Erythroxylum reticulatum
GTATAAAGTGCATTGGTCGAAATTCTTCTGTTCTGGGTTGACAATGTCAACATACATATATTACTTTTTACTTGAGAAATTTTAGTGCATAATCAGAATTTGATATGTCAATTAATATTCTTTATAATAAAAAACATATTTTATTGTAGCAGAGAATTTTATTATGTAGTTATTATTTTAGATGATCTTATGACTATTTCAATAATAATTAAATTATTTAGTCAATATTATAATAAATAAGAAAACATCTGGTGTTGTGTAAATTGTAAGTTGAAAATCAATCAATGGCAGACAGTGGTTTTTATTAAAAGCCCAAGAAAATTTACTATTTAATTCCTACCGACAGTCTTTTGTATTGTTATGGCTGTAAGAAGACATTTTTTTTAATAATCTAAATCTAAATCCCAAATATCTTTTTACAGCAATTACTACGTCCCTACTGTCGTATCATTCAAAGTAGCAAGTTCGATGATGGTGAATTATCCTCCGCATGTGACCACCTCCCATATTAAGACAAGACGACGGTGTAAACATAATTATCAAGTAGTTAGCAGCGTCTGATGAAGCATCCAAAACAACCCCTAAAAAGAAACAAGATTTATAACTTAAAAACAATACCATAGAACACTTTCTTCTCTCTCTTCTCAGCTGCCCTGAACTTGTGGCCTTGTCAGCCCTCACTCTATTTCTCCCTGTCGCTCTGATGGGTCAGCCCCAATTGTCCAATTGATCATCAACCCACCATCACAACCTCTTTTATTGGCCCCACCATCACAACCTCTCCATTACATAGAACGCAGAACCCACCCCTCAGGACTCTCTCCTCCATGCCTCTTCTCTTTTCGGACTTATATCTACTCTTCCTCTTCGTCTCTCTAAGAATTTTACACACGATCCCTGTCGCTGCTTCTGCTTTTCATGGATAAGTCTGACAGAGAGACACGCGACTTCATGAACGTGGAGTCCTTCTCTCAGCTTCCTTTCATCCGTCCAGCACCCGTTAAAGAGAAGGCCATTCGTCTTTTTGGCATAGAATTCGGTGGAAAGGACGGTGCAGCCGCCGCGACGTCAACAGCCGAGGATTCCGAGTCTGTTGAAACCAATGAAGACGTTGTCAAAGATAGGGAGAATAATGGTGAAAACAACCGGAGATTCGAGTGTCATTACTGTTGCAGAAACTTCCCTACTTCCCAGGCCTTAGGTGGTCACCAAAACGCACACAAAAGAGAGCGTCAGCACGCAAAACGCGCACATCTCCAGTCGACAATGGTTCACAACAGCCTCAGCGACGCTCATATTTATGGTCTTGTCAACTACAAGTCGGCTTCAGCCCCAACACAAACCATAAACTACCCCTCATGGAACGGCCATGCTACGAGGTTTTATGGCACCACGCATAGCTCCTACTCGCAGCAGCCCATTAATGGAAGTCCCTTAGGTTTGTGGCGGATTCCACCTGTTCATGGTAGTTCAGCTTTTCATCGTGACAGTTCAGTGCATCCCTTGCCATTGTTTGCCGGCGAGGAATTGAAGTCGTCGACCGGTGGTGGCTCGAGCTCGCAGGGTAGGTATGGGTACGAGTCAAAGGCCAGCGTGCAAGACCAAGTGAGTTTAGATCTTCATCTGTAATTTGGTAACCCGATATGATAGGGAAAGTGGAGATTTGCCTAATTTGGTGAATCTTTTCTTGTGCAAAAAGAGGCGATTTTAAGGAAAACTTCATGACTATATTCTGGTTAATTTATAACATCTTCATCAATTTTACCGAAAGTTATGCGTTGTAAATGAAACTGATTTACTACTTTCTCCCGTCAATGTAATTTGGCCAATATTTGCAAAATTCAAGACTACCTGCTTTACTACTTTTAAATGATACATGCAGAATACTGATAAGTTACTGATAGCCTAACAATTAAACAATTATAAGCAACTCTTTTCCTTGAAAACCAATGCTTCAGCGACTTTGGATGCCTTTAATTGAGAAGCACTTTGAAAAATGCTAAACCAACAGTAGTTATTCGGTTTTCATTCCGAGACTCGCAGTATTAAGCTATCAATTAATTGCTGATCGTTAACGGGGGTATCACGGGATATATGATGATCAAAGCAATCCCCGTCTTCCTTCAGAACCTGTCACACGTGCGAGTAATATATTCAAACTGGGTATCATTTGGGAATGCATGAATATCAGAAGACGAACACGTGTTTGTATGGCTGCAATGTTGTGCAGACAGGTGGGTTGTTTTTGATGGAAGTGCAAGTGTTTGGCATTGATAAGAAAGATCAGGCGAAAAGGTTTCTGATATCTTTCTGTGCTACACAAGTGCAGAAAAGAAATAGGTTCTTGTGAAGTTCAATCTTTCTTTTTGTTTTTTTTGCCCTTAAAACTTCTCCATGATCAACTCTCGGAATATAAGACATGAGAGGAAGAGAATATACATATTTAGATTTGTTGTATCTATAAGGCCAATCAACTTTTAATGATGTCTCGTATCTGCTCGAAGATTTGAAACGAACCCTCCTGTCAAGAGACCTGAAGCTAAGGAAACAAAGAGGTGGCACTTTTAAGACCACTAATACAAGGCCAAACATGTGTTGTTGAACAGTAAAAAGATCCTAAAGCAATAATTTCCCGTCCCATGTCATAATTCGCTGATTAGATTTCGTGTCTTGGGATCTTGATTGAACAGAAGAAACACATTGAAGGTTTAATGCTATATGTTGACAACATTTTAAAACTTGAAAGAGATTGAGAAAAAATTAAGACCCGAAAGCGATATATGACAGCATCACATACCGTAGGGAGGAAGGAAATACAAAATACGGTAAAATTGACATATAAAGAGACATGAATCATTATTACGTAGTGTCGAAGACGCGAGTCACTTCTACGTACGTGTTTGCATGAGACGATTTATACTTCTCAGATGTAGCAATGCCATAGATTGTATGGGTGGCAAAACCATCCCCTAGAAAATGATATGTCCTTATTTCCTCTCCAACAGATTTAAAATAGAAAAAACATACCTGTGTGTGCTTTCACATGTATGAACATAGTAGTTGCTTTACTTTCTTGCCATTGTATTTTTACCCTAACGTTCCATATGTCTGCAAAGGATGGAGAAAATATGTGGGTTTGTTTGAGTCAACTCTGGAAATAAGATATTCTTGTGTCCATATTAAGAACAAATATTCGGTAACAAAACTGATCTTTGCATTAGGAGTTACACTTGATCTACGTATTAATAATTGTTTAACAAACTTTTTTGATTTTTTTAAAATTTGAGTTTTTTGTTAGTTATGTATAAGAAGAGTTTCTGAATTTAATATATGTTTAATAGAGTAATATTTGTTGAGATAAGTAACTTATATTTTCATGACTATTACTTCATATAAATTATATTTTCATGACTATACATAGCCTTGTTAATATAAAATGGAGTCAATCACTTTAAGTTTGAAGCATCTCCTCTTCTTTTGTGATCATTAAAGTGGTACCAAAGCTATATAGCAAAAAATGAAGTCATGCTCTCCCTTTCAATTACTAAAGTTCACCAAAGAAAACTATGATAATTGATATATTCGAATGAAAGTAGTGCTACAATCTTTATGCATAGGTGATTTTGAAAGGGTGTAGAGCAACTTAAAAATGAAGGAGTTTTGACTCAAGTAAAGAAAGAGACACTCTAGATGCATCAAAATAAGGATCAACAAGTATTAACATCGATCCATATATCGCTGAATAAAACTATGATTGAGAAGGTTTTAAGAGCATTAAATATGAAGAAAGCGCGACAAATTTTACAAAAATCTCTCAAAAGAATTGATAAAGTGATAAAAATTGATCTTCCAATCTTAAGGGCATAATTTAAAGCACTTAAGATGAAAAATTCTAAACTAATTTCACATTATTTCATTGAAGTTTAGTTATGAAGATGTGAGAAGACATTAGAAGATATTCGAGTGATTGAACAAATTATTTGATCACTTAATATGAAATTAAATTACGTTATTGTAACTATTGAGGAATCAATAGATTTAGGTTTTAGGATGATTGATCAACTCACGAGTTCTTTACAAGCTCATGCAGAGAGGATGTATGAGAAGGAGCTATAGACAAAGGTTTTTTCAAAGTTGAACTTGAAAGACAATGAAGATGAAAACAATGATGGCAAAGAAGAGTTTTGAAAAGAAAGAGGAAGAGAAAAAGGTCATAGTAGAGGGCATGGCAATTATCTAGCAAATGGGAGTAGAATAATTGACAAAATTTTGAACAAATATGAAGTTCCATACTAAAATTAACGTATAAAAATCTACTAGTATAGAAAAAGGTGCATAAGTTAATATACAATGTTATGTAACCATAAATTTAACCATTATGTAGCAGATTATAATCATATATGGAAAGGAAGACAAGTCATGCACAAAAGGAGAGGTAGGTGAACAGCCAAATTGACTATTGACATATAATGGAGATGATGGTGAAAATAATTAAAAACATGGTTCTTAGATATAGGTGTAAGTATTCATCTAACTAAAAAAAGAATTTATTTATATCACTTGATGAATCTTTCAGAGGTAATATTTCTTTTGGAGAAACTATAAAAGTTATTATCAAAGAGAGAGGTGATATTTTATTTAGATAAAGAAAAGGTCTCATCAATTTATCTCCCAAGTTTATTATGTTCTAGCCTTGAAATATAATATTTTGAACTTGAGACAACTTTTAGAGAAATGATATAAGGTAGAGACGAAGAAAACTCTTGTATTAAGAGATCAAAAAAATAAGTTGATCAACAAGGTAAAGATATCTGTGATTATAATATGTTCTCTCATAATATATATTGATTATGTGAAGTGTTTAAAAGCTTGTACAACATACATGATTTAGCTTTGTCATTTTCGAATTGGTCATTTGAATTTTAAAGGAATGGAGTCTTTATCAAAGGAGGAGATGGTGTATGGACTATCTTTTATTGACCATCATAATCAATTATCTAAAGGGTGCATGTATGAAAAACAATTGATAAATTCATCTATAAAGGAATTACTTTTAAGAGCTTCAAAACTACTTTAACTTGTGTATGCTTATATTTATAATCATTTTAATCTTTTTTTTTGGAAAGATCAAGTATTTTTTATTATGATTATAACAACAAGACATGAGTATACTACTTGAAAGAAAAATATGAAGGTCTTGAATAAGTATTGGTGGAAAATGAACACAAATATCCAATAAAGCATTGATAACTAATTGAGGTGTTGAATTCATTTTTAATCAGTTTAATCATTATTATGATTATAAGGGTATTTATAGATTCTTGATAGTCCTAAGATCACCTTAAAAAAACAGTGCTGTAGAGACGAAGAATATAAGTGTTCTTGATATGGCTATGAGCATATTATAAAGAAAACAAATGCCTAAAGCATTGCGGGCTGAAGCAGTGACATAAGTGATATATTTATCTAATAGATGTCCTTCTAGAAATTTGAAGAAGATCACTCAATAAGACATATAGAGTAGAAGGAAATCAAGTCTCTTTCATTTGAGAGTTTTTAGTAGCATTGGATATTTTTATGCTCCAGATGAAAGCAAGAAGCAAACTTAAAGGCAATATTAAGGAACTCATTTATTAAGTTCAAGATTAAAAGGATACAAACTTTATAATCGTAAAAGCAAGAAGGTGGTGGTTAGTCGATATATCAAGTTTACTGAAAATGATTTTTGAAAAAGGTACAAGTAAAGAGGAAGATTAGAATTTCTTAATTCTAATCAAACTAGAATTGATGATCAACTTCCCACATCACCTGTAGCACCATCCTTTTTCTCATATTGATCAAGTCTTTCAAGCTCATTTAAAAAACTAAGAAATTTGTAAAATCTATATGATATTTATGCTAAAATATAGGGAAACAACAATTCTTCTCTTTATTGCTTTTTGTAGGTGTGGGTCCCAAAAATTTTGAAGAGGCAATCTACAATAAGAAATTGAGAGCAAATATGAATGAAGAAATGATATTCAATTGTCAAAAATAATACATGGGAGCTAGTTTTACTTCCAAAATACAAACATGTTATTAAAGTGTAACAAATTTAAAAATTAAAGAAGAATGAAAAAGGAGAAGTAGAGAAATTTAAAGCAAGTGAGAAGTGAAATGTTTAAAAGGTTGGTACAAATTGTGATGAAATGTTTATAATGGTTTCTCAGTTGGAAATTGTTCAATTAATCTTTGTAATGGCCACTCAATGAACATGGAGACAACATTTCTGAATGACTATTTAGAATAGGAGGTATATGCAAAGAATTTTTTTTGAACAACTATTTAGAAGTAGAGCAAATAAATGGTTATGTTGTCAAAAGGACAAAAGACAAAGTCCTAAAGTTGAAAAAGGCTTTCTATGGGTTAAAGCAAGTTTCTAAGGCATGGTACAATCATATTGATAATTATATACAAAAGAAAAGATAAATAAAATATTTACATGAATATGACCTTTATGTTAGAGAAAATCAAAATGGTGATATGTTGAATATTTGCTTGTATGTTGACGATTTCATTTTTACATAAAGCAATAAAGCTACATTTGAGGAGTTTAAGAATGATACGGCTACATAGTTTGAGATGACTATATTAACTTTATTTCATACTATCTAGCCATCGAAATGAAACAACCAAATGAAGGTACTTTATCACAAAAAGTTAGACAAAAGATTTTGAAAGAGTTCATCATAGAAAATTCTCAATTAGTTTTGAGACTTACTGTTTAATATAAAACAAAGTTATCAAGACTTAATGATAGTGAAAAGGTATATGCAATTATGTATCAAAATTTAGTTAAAAATTTGAGATACTTGATGTGTTTAAGGCATAATATTCTTTTATAGTGTCGGCATTATAAGTCACTCTATAGAGACATTAACAATAACAATTTTGACGGTTGTGAAAAGGATCTTGAGGAATGTTAAATGAATAACAAATTATAGTTTGTTCTATTCTAACCATTTCACTTTTGTTGGGTATAACGATAATGATTGGAAAGGTGATGTGGATGATAAAAAAATACCTTAAGTTTTTTATTTTATATTACAGATATTTCATTCATATAAAATTTGAGCAATCGATTATTACTCTCTCCACTTGTGAAGTAGAGTATATTGTTGCTGTCACATGTATTTATTGTACTATTTGACTGTAAAATTATTTAAGATGATGTGATTGTCACAAGTTAAAGTTAGAATTTAAGTTGAAGAAGGGTTACTAGGAGTTACACTTGACTTAAATATTAATAATTATTAAAATTGACATGGAGTCTTTTTGGGCTTCCTTAAATTTTAAGTTTTTTATTAGTTATGCATATAGAGAGTTTTTAATTTTAATGTATGTTTAATATAGTAGTATTTAAAGAATATCATATAAGCTATGTTTTTGTGATTATATATGGTCTTTTTATTTCCTATAAAAGGGAATCAATCACTTTAAGTTTGAATCATTTGCTCTTCTTCCATAGCCAACATGAATCCAATAATTCATTATTCAAGAATTGTGTATTTGGCATAGCTTATTAAGATTATTAAGATGCATGAATAAAATCTTGTATAATATTTTTTCTTTCTAGTATTTTTAAAATAACTATATGATATCTTTCAAGAAGGGAAGAAGAACTGTTGAAATTATTTTAAAAATATACTTGCTATCCCTTTTTCTCATTAATCCACTGATCGTAATGAGGACGAATTTTTGTTGACGACAAGAATAATTAGTATATAGTAATTGACATCATCCGATGATTACTAATAATCTTCAATTAGACATGCAATTTTTAAACTTAATTTGTTTAAGTTGTGCTTATTGTTTGATGTTAAATGATTTATGCTTTGCCTAAATGACTAAGAAATAACAAATTTCCTGACCTATTAACCTGAATATCGTAGTCTTTTTGTAATAAAAGTTAAGGAATCGACAAGAGTATATTTACTATGCAATTTAGACAATGTATTTACTATGCAATTTAGACAATGTATTTATATACTATGAAAAATTCAAGAGAACACTTATATTTCACCTGTTTAACTATTTTTTTAACTATGTAGAAGAGTTATCTTTGGAAGTTGAGAGGAAATGACTGCATTTCCATACCATTAGGCATCTATTCTACTTTCTAGGCATCCTGTTTTGTTTGGGACTATTAGTAGCTTTTATAGCTACTACTGATTTGCGTCTTAAACCAACAAAAGAAAAGGATTTTATCCAAATATGAGCACAAAGATAAGGTTTAATTGGTGAACTCACTTCAAATGGCCCTAAGGAAGATGTTTAATTAGGTGGTGAGATGACAGAGGTTAAATGTTAATCTTGTAAATAATAGCAGTTGAAGCAAATCCATAAAAGTGAATTAGTCAGCCCTTTCAAGGAAGTAATGTCACCAACTGGCAAATACCAATTAATCATGAGAGTGAAATGATGATGATTTCTTTATTAGAAAAAAAAGAATTGTTTAGATTTTTGTTTCATGAGTGAAAATGTAAGTGATCACAATTTGTTAATGTCCTAAGCAAGTCACTTTCGATTTCCCAAATTCACATGATATGTTGAACTAGTAAATATTCAATTTCCAAAATTTTTTTGAATTTAACTCGATTACAAGCTCCAATACTTCCATGGAGAAGCTAGAAAGCCTAATTTAAAGACTTATTCATGTTCCAAACTAAAATGACATTGTTTTCCAAATTACCACTCCCATAAGTGCTCTTGGTAAGAAAAGGGAAAGTTCCCCAAGATTTGAGAGTGAATTTTGATGAAATTATGACATAAGATGAAGATTTGAAGTAACTAAGGTCCTATATACTCATGTATAGAGATAGTGTAAGTCTTTGTAAATGTGTGAAGATTGAAGATTTTGAATTCTAGTTATGTAGAGTTATATGTCTGTGTATATTAATATACACGACCATGTATGTTGCTCGTGTAAGTCATTATGCCCACGTATTCAGGTGTTTTTAAATATACATGGTCTCTCACATGCCTATATAAGTGATTATGTATATCTAAGAAATCCTAAAATTTACTATAAAAGGACGTGAGTAAAGACAATATAGGGAGACCTAAATTTTATAACAAATTTGAGACTTAAGACATCTAGAGAGGCGATGATTTTGATCAAGGGGCGACGAAACACAAGGAATACATTAGGAGATCCATTAGATTACAAAATCAAACCTCAAACTTATAAGAAGATTCAATAGAAGGAAAAGGAGGATTTAGACTCATGATTCCTTTGTTTTATATTCGTTTTTCTTCAAGTTTTTCTTTGATTTAATTTTCTCATCATCACACCCAATTTGAAGTCCCGCAATAAAACGAGGTCTGATAGTATGTAGCCTTACCCCTACTTAGTAGAGAGGCTGTTTCCAGTAGACTCGCGTGCAGATGTGACAATAAAAGAGTGATGCAGGTTAAAGAGTAAATAAGTAAAACTGGCACGCTAAATTATTATGTAAATAAAATTACAATAAATACATCAATAAATAAAATATAAAATATAACTAAAAGATATACCTGAAAATAAAATATAACATAAAGATAATAAAAAAGTTCAAAAAATCCAAAACAACAACAACAAGAACAAGAACAACAGCACCAACAACAACAGCACCAACAGTAACAACAACAACAATAACAGTAACAACAACAACAACAACAACAACAACACCAATGAAGTGGAGATAGTATGAAATGCTAGAAAATGGCTTTAAATTCCTCAGTAAGAAGTGCTCCATGATTTTGAGCTTCTCAAGAGAACCCATAAATAAAACCAGTATGGCATTCCTTTTCGTTAATAAAAAAATGAAATCATGGGCATCACAACTACATATTGAGAAATGTACAATGACAACTATGTAAATTTATAAAATGCAGCTTTAGAGCAGCGCAACACGTTGAAATTGTTATCCATGCATGTCAAATTGGAAAATACAAACCAATCGAAATAAAAGAAGCAGAATTCGAAACTTCTAGACAAGCTGGAAAGAAGTAAACAATAGCTTAGATTTCGTGGAACTTCAAATGGGCATTACCAAGTCAAACTAAAGCAAGAATTGAAATAGAATAAGAACCCACAAGCAACCAAAATGAAATGAATTTAAAGGCACCAAAGTACACAATAACCCGTAACACACTAAAAAACCATGCTTCTCATTTGTTCCTAAAAATCTCTAAAAGCCCAAAATGAACAAATAATAATTCAAAAACCTTACGTACAAGTCCTAACAATTGGTTAATCGGCAAACGTAACAGAGAAAGCATATCGACAGGCAAACTTGAAAGGACAGTTAGAAAGGGAGGGAAATACCAACCCTAGACCTTCAAAATCCCAAAAAAAAAAAAACGAAATAACGCACCCATTTACAAAATTGAAAACCTAAGATTTTCGGATAAGGAAATCACAGTCACTCAAATCATCAACTTGAAAATCACAAAGAGTGAGAGAAAATGAGAACAAACAAACCTGAGGAGCAGTGAGAAGACTAGGATTGTAAAGAGACTATTGTTGAAAGCTTGTTACATCAAAACAGGATAAATCTCATTAAAAGTTAGAAAAGTACTCGACTTTTTTCCTTTAGCGAAGCCATGATGATAATCTCCAAGGAAATCGAAGCTAGTTAATACCGAAGCTTTACAGGTCTCATAGAAACTAAGAAACTTAGAATGTTAAATCTAAAAAGAACATAGAAAAGAGGGAAATCCAAGAAAGAAAATCGGGAAAGGAACACCTTTTCTATTTCACTCCAAATCATCAAACAAATCAAACAATAGAACCCTAAAGAAATGGAGATCTGAATCTCAAGTAAAGAAAGCTCCTAAAGAAAGGAGCTATCAAGCCATGTGTAAGTTTTTGGAAGAAACTAATCTTGAAGGTGAAAGTTTTTGGAAGTAGGCTTCTTTTGGAGAATAGATCAATGGATGACGGTTAACGCCATTAATGCCAAGTATAAACATAAAAGTAAATATTTAAAAGCAAAATTTTGACTGATATTATATCAAATGCAAAACCATATCTAATCAAAACTGTTATAATCAAAGTCATACCCACAAAATATCTCATGTTATTTCCAATCCTCTTTTTTTAAAAAAACATTCTATCTAATTCCTTTTATGACTATACTTGTATAAAAAATAATATTATAATCCACAGTTGTTAATAAAAAAGAAAATTTGCAAAAAGAAATGAAAGGAGAAAAATAGAACACCATAATAGCAACCTTATATGAAAAGTGGTAAAATACTTCTTTTTGTATAAAATTTTGGTTTAATAAACAAACCCAGTAAATCTAACTCACCCTCTTATTTTCCTTAAGAAATTAAACTTAATGTTTAACCCTCTTATGTACTGGTTGTCCGTACTGATCTGTATAGATGATTTCGCATGGTATCAGGCAATACCGTAAGTTTTAAAAAATATAGGGCCTTTTTTGCAAAAAATAAAAAATTTTACAAACACCCACTTATGAATATATTTATTTCTTCATCATCACACCCAGTTCGAAGTCCTGTAATAAAGCGGGGTCTATGGAGGTCTGATAGTACACAGCCATACCCCTACATAGTAGAGAATCTATTTCCGGTAGACCTATATGCAGATGTGACAATAAAAGAGTGACGCAAGTTAAATAGTAAATAAGTAAAATTGGCACACTAAATTATTATGTAAATAAAACTAATAATAATAAGAAAAATCAATATATAATTAAATAATAATAAAATAGTGATAAAATAAAACTAAGATAAATAATAAATAATTTTCCACTCGAAGAGAGCCTCAGTAATGCACAAAGAATACCAGTATGAAAACAAAAGGCATGACTGATAGGGCATGAATACAATAAAAACCCACATAATACATTAACTTAGTCCAAGTAAAAGCACCTGTAGAAAAAAAAAGGAAATCAACTTTCTCGTCAAAGTTGAAGAGCTTACTGA
>JANSVA010000005.1:39448989-39459199 GCA_025504915.1 Erythroxylum reticulatum
AAAAGTCCTTTGATTCATGATTTTGCATGTGAACATTAGTGGTGGAGAAATAAAATGATATGCAAAGTTGTGGATTGTCATTATCATGAATGGTGTTGAGTGTACCCGTGGATATATTTTAATTAAACATATTTTCTGAGTCTACCATTAGATTGCTCAATTTTTGAACATGATGAATGTTAATTGATCATGAGTAAAGGCTTGGAATATTGATTTCTTGCTATGATTTTCGAAAGTTATTCATCTTTGTTTATGATTATATATTCTTTGAACATTTGAGAAATGAGTCAATGCTTTAGGGTCTTTGAGCTTAATTTGGGTGATTTGCCCGAGGATGGACAAAAGCTAAGTGTGGGAGAAATTGATAGGTGTTTAATTGTTAATATATTTAATCATTTACACTTAGCGATTATTGACATGAAAATGCTTAAGATACTCACTTTGATTCATATATGATTTTAGGTACAGTTTGGAAGTAAATAAATTAAAGTGAGTTGAAAGCACCACATATGGGTCATTTTCTGAATATTTATTTTTGTTTATTTTTATGGATCAAGAAGGAAAAAAAAAAGACAAGCAAAATGGAAAGCAGCCAAAGGAAACAGTAGAAGTCCAAAATGACAACAAAAGCAGGAGCAGCTAATGCGTTTAACACTTGTGTACGCTGCGTTACGCAACGTCCCAGTTGGATTGAAGAAGGATTTAAAAGGAGCAAAGTTTATTCATCTTATCAAGCTACAGTGAAGTAGCGCAGTGAGGAGTAGAGACGCAGTAGGGGCGTGAAGCTGCGTCTGCGGCTTGTGGCTTAGAGTAGCTAGAAGAGACGTTGCGCAGGCATGACCTAGTGCAGCAGGGAGGCAGGCGTGAGCAGTAGCGAGGGACAATAAACCCACAAGGTTTATTCATCCCATCATTGGAATAGTGAGAGTAGAAGCTACAGTGAATAGTGAGAAGCTACAGTAAAGTTGGAGAGCTGTGTAAATGGGTTGAACCAAAGGGGGTTTTTGGCTAAGGATTGGAATAGGGGCTGAAGCATTTTTTCAAGAAAGACCCATGAAGGGTTGGATGTCCCGACACCGGTTCGGAGGTGACATCTACACCTATGACCTGGGTTAAGTATTTTTTATTATTTTGTTGTTTCTTTCTCTCATTAGAAATTGATTGTGTTATCCTATGTTAATTAATTCAGGTATTGTGTATAGATAATTGGATTTTTGTTATTATTCGGTTATTTGTGTATGAACCCTTGGGTATTGTGAGATGATGATTTTAATGCGTTTATTGCATTATTAATTGCAAACCCATTGCTAGAATTTCAATATAATCCGTAATTGTTATGTTGAAATTCATGCGTAGTGACTAATGATTCGTAATCATTAGGGTTAACATGACCTAGGTTAAATGATGCATCGCATGTAGTTGTTGCCTTGATTAATCGGTTTTCCTAATTTGTAATGCTACCGCCTAATTAAATCTAGAGATCGTATCCTAGGTTATTCAGTGATTAGGTTTAATTAACGATTTTATCTTGATTAAACAAAACCTAAGGGAAAACTCGGGTTAATTATTAACCCACGATTAATAGTTTCAAGGAGAGTTAAAGAACAACAAATTAATAAAATATGCTTAGTCAGGGTGTAGGTCGAGAACCAAAGAACCAGGTCCCTACCGAATTTCCCACTTTTATCATTTTTTTTCATGTTTCTTTAATTTGTTTTTATTAATTAGTTTCATTTTATTTTCTTCTTTCAAAAATCAAACCCCCTATTAAACCTAAACACTGGTTAATTTCATTTCATAAACTTTACATATACTCCCTGTAGGTCGACCTAAACTCACCATTGCTATAGTAGTAATCTAATTATTTTATTTTGACTAGCGTAACGATGCGCGGTCACAAATAAATCAAAATGTGTGGAGAAACTAGTATGAATGAACAACTATTAGAAAAAGTCAATGTGAAATAAGAGGCAATCGAATGAAATGAAAAAACCAATTAAGAAAAGAAGTCAATTGGGAAATCGAAAATGACATGAGATAATACTACCTCGTTGAGGAATTAGATACTTAAAGAATTACGAGAACCAATCATGGGCACAAGGAGTTTTGGGTTATATCTGTTGGAGTTAACAATGCCCCGATAGTATTATGGTATAGAATATTAAAGTGATCCAAGCAAAATGGATCAATTCGTGATTATAATCATAGAGGATAATTGGAGTGCATTTGAAAAGAAAGAGAATATTTTTGACCATTGAGATTAATCTTACATATCATGGATGTAAAAACAAATTTGAGGAATTATAACATCGATGTTAATTATATCACTTTGATTTAGAGATTATGTAGTATATAATGAAGTATCCATACCTCTTCGATGACTCGGGTAAGAATTTTGAAGATGAAATTCTTTTAAGAGGGGGAGAAATGTTGGCCCTCAGATTTTTGTTTCTCTAGTTAAGCATGATTTAAATGAATTATGAGGTTTTGATAGATTTAATTTTCGAATTTAATTATTATATTTATGTTAGTAGGATTTATTTCATAAATTAGTTAAATTAAAAGTGGTAAGAATGCACAATGGCATTTTTGGTAAGTCACTTAAGCATTTAAGATCATAAGGCTTAAGCAAGGGTAAAATGGACATTGCACACTCATTAAAGGTAGGATTGGAAGATGAAAATGTGGTCTTGCATTTAAGAGAAGGAGAAAACATGAATTGAGGGAGAAGAATGAAAACAAAAGAGAGAGAAGAGAGTGTCGCGGAGAAGAGAGAAAAGAAGGAAGTTTGAGTTAGGTTTTAATTTTTCTTAGCTTTCAAGAGGGAATTTAAGGTTGTGCAAGAAGGGAAAAAGAAAGATGAAGAGAACAACTTCCATTTGAGCCAAGAAACTCTTCATTTGGTGAAGATTCAAGGTAAGTTTGATTTTAATCCTTAGGATTTATGGAAGGATTTTAGTTCATGAAGCTTGAGAAATGCATGAGTTTAAGTATTCTTGAATCAATTTTAGTGAATATGCTTTATGGGCCTCCAATTTGTAACCCTATTGAATGGAAAAATTTTCCATTGATGAAGGAAATCAAGAAAGGGAAAAGGAGCAAGAAGAGAGGCATATTTGAGCAAGTTCTTAAGCAAGGAATTCAAGGTGGGTTACATTTTTATAATTGAGTAATAAGCCATTATGTTCCTTCAAGAAATGGAAATAAATGATTTTCAACTATTTTATTCATGCGCATTTGTTGCTTTTTAAATGCTTTAAGAATGTGTTACATGTTTGTATATGAATTGTGTTATTGATTTATGAAATGAACAATGGAAATGATTTTGAAAAAATATGAAAATGATTTTTGAAAAGATATTATGGTTATGAAAGCAAGTTTCGGAAAACTGATATGTTGGGCAACAAGTTTACAAGTTGTGAAATGCATGATTATGTGGGTTTATAGTGGTCCCCTAAGTTATGTCAAATGCATTTCGACTAAAGGCTTCTCCCGCCTGCCCGCTAGTGGCATGGAGCTCCTTCACAGACTTCCCTAAGTTCACGGCTACACAAGACTGTTAAGTGGGATTACGATAGTACATTCTGTTCATGAAAATATATGACTATTATATGGAAATGTGTAGTACATTCTATTTTGGACCCACTCAAACCATTTTGATGTGCTTACGTGTTGACAAATTTGCTTAATATATGAATTATATTGCTTATGAATTGTTTGACAAATGAGAATTTGGAAAATGTGTTTTATGATTCAATGTGAATTATTATAATGGAAATAAATATTTCAATAGTTTTGCTTGTTACAGGTTATAAAATTGTTACCCACAAGCTTTCAAGCTCACCCTTATTCCTTCTCATCTTTACGTGATGAGAAAGAGATTGAGTGATCAAGAGTCGAGGCATCACTCAAAATTTGCATCTTTTTGTATTTTGAAGTAGTTATGTAAAACCTAAGACTTTAGCATCATTTCAAGTTTTTATTCGCTCATGTATATTTTGGTTATTTTGTATTTTGGATTATGAAACCAAGGATGTATTGTGACTTGAAATGTCATTAAATCTTTGTAAAACTCTTACCTTTGGAGGTTTATGAAATATATTTTGTTTTCTCATGATTTTCCCTTTTGGTACATTGATATTTCAAGTTTTTCATAAGAAAAACTTTTTGATCTGACTTCAGGAGAAAATCTGGATTAATCTAGGATGAATTAGACACCTCTTAAAATTTGTATATTATCTTTCTAGCTTTCCAACGGTATATAGTATGAAATTTTTGGACATCAGAGTTGAAAGTTATGATCATTTGAAGTTAGTGATGTCACAAAGGATGTATATGGAGGACAGCTCCTTCCCTCCTGACGATCGTACCTTCCCTCCTGACGATCGCACCTTCCCTCTTGACGATCGCATCTTTGTTCCTCTCAATCGCACTTGAAGGGTTTTCCAACTCTGAACATGTTTGACTCTTTTGGCCATAACTTTATTATCTGACCTCTAAATGACCTAATTCTTAAAGCATTAGATTCCTAACACATTTCTATATCTCTTCATAGAAATTTATAGCCTTTGGTGTTGATTTGAAAAAGATAGATGGAAAGAAACTGAGGGTATCGATTGGAAGAGTATGAATTAGATATTTTACAAAACATACTTTGGTATTTTAATCATATCTTGAGCTATAGAGCTCCATATGAGATGATTCTTATTAAAAAATAAACTAGAGACATGGAGCTACAATTTTTATGAAGAATTCAAATTGTGATTCCACTATTTGACTGGTGTGGGCTTCCCCCTTGTGGGATGATGGTTAAGGGGATTTCATTGAAATAACCCTACAGGGTGATACGCATGCTCAAGCCTTATGGTATTCTAGATGGTTGGGCTCTATAAACAGGGTTCAATAGCTAAGTTGATCACATATTGTTTGTGAAGCATTCCTCACTAAATAAGTTGGTTGTACTTATTATCTATGTGGATGGCATCATTCTAACTGGAAATGATGTAAAAGAGATAACAAGGATCAAACAGGCATTAGTTGAAGATTTTGACGTCAAAGATCTTGGTCCTCTTCGGCATTTTTTAGGAATGGAAGTGGCTCGATCAAGGAAAGGTAAATTTGTTTCACAACATAAATATACCTTAGACTTACTAAAGGAAACTGGTATGCTTAGTTGTAAACCAGCAAGCACTCTAATAGACTCCAAGAAAAAGCTCGGGCGTGAAGAAGGAGTCCTAGTAGATAAAGGGAGATACCAACGTCTGGTAGGAAAACTCATCTATCTTTCCTATACTCGACCAGACATTAGTTTGGCAATGAGCACAATTAGTCCATTCATAAAAAATTTGATGGAAGAACACATGGAAGCAGTATACCAGATTCTCAGGTATTTAAAGAGGATTCTTAGAAAGGGGTTACTATTTAAAAAAACCGACTACCGAGATGTAATGTTGTACTTTGATGCAAATTGTGCAGGGAGTTAGATAGATAGCAAATTAACTACAAGTTATTGTTCCTTTGTATGGGGAAATCTTGTGACTTGGCAAAGTAAAAAATAGTCTGTTGTCTCCAGGAGCAGTGTTAAATCAAAGATAAGAGCACTTGCAGTTACAATTTGTGAAGGGATATGGATTAGGTGAGTCATGGAAGAATTGAGTATAGAATTTGAAACTGTGAAGCTCAAATGTGATAACCAAGTGACTATCAGTATTGCAAAGGATCCAGTTCATCATGATCAACAAAGCATATTACGATTGATAGACATTTCATTGTAGAGAAGATAGAGAATTCTAAAGTACAAGTAATATGCACTCTAACTCGGTAGTAGTGTGCAGATATTCTAACGAAGGCTCTTTAAGGACCAAACTTTGAGAGATTATATAGCAAGCTGAGCATGTACAACATGTACAACCCAACTTGAGGAGAAGTGTCGAATATTTAGTCCTTAAAGTTAGGAGTTAGTTTCCTATATTGTAGATATTAGGAAATCAGTCTTTATTGTCTTTATTGCGTTACTACTTTATAGGTGATAGTTTCCTTATTTAGCTATGTAGAAGTGTGTATATTTATCATATACCAATTCTGATATCATATTCATTAAAAATCTTCACTAATGTAAGGAGAATGAGAAAGGAAAGTTAAAATGTTGTGTTTAGTTGATGTATGCCTCAATTTTAAGCCATATGATTTATAGATACATATTCATTGATGCTTGCTCATTCTATCTTAGTTCTTTATATTCATATCATTAATTTCTGCCACGCTAGCCTCAATGTTATGGAGCCTCTCATTTGTTCGCTGTTTAAATGATATCAACTGATTAATCAGAGATTGGTACTCGATGGAAGTAGTTGGAGAAGTCGGATGCATGGCTTAAGGCTGTTGAACATCATCTTCTTGTGCAGCTTCCACTTCTGCAACTCGAGCTCGAAGCTTCCCCCGTGTCATTATAGATAAGAACATAATGATCTCCTTGCCTGCAACACCTACCCTCTTGAGACACAAACCCCACATCTTGAGTGATATCCGAGTTCGTGCCCTGCAAGGGAGGCATGCTAAAACGATCAAACATTCAAAACTCAGTACAATTTTTTTCAATTTTCATACACATATACAGAAATCAATAATCAAATCGGGCCCATTTTTATTTCATAAATATTTTCACTCATAGTAAAACAATCATCATAATTTCAATAGTCATTTGGGCCCATTACAGATACAAAAATACTTGTAGTCATAATTTCATTTTATTTCGAAGTCATTTACAAACCTTTCCAACTTTGAAAGTTATTACAAACAGAAATACTCAAATACATAAGTTACAACAATTGTAGAAGACTCAATTCCATACAAAAACAAGAAAATACAAATGCATAAGCAAACTAATCCCGACCTTTATCTTTCACTTGTATGCAGTGGTTATATTCCCGTTTACCTAACGGGATACTCTTCTAAGCCTGAAAATATTGCAAAATTTTAGGTAAGTTTTTGCAAACTCAGTGAGTGACCATCCTCGATGGCTCACTCAATTACATAACACGTACAATTCATCAAATCATCAAATCAAGTCACATAAAATACACATTACAATTATTCACATCATGCATATGTAGTGCACATGAGACTCATTTTCCATTTATAACTTTGTTGTGACCGAGTGCCTAACTGTCCCATATCTATTGTAGATACCGGGCTCATTGATAACTGTCCCAGATCGGGCTCATAGATAACTGTCCCATATCGGGCTCATTAATAACTGTCCCGTATTTGTTGGGGATACCAGGATCATTTTCCATAGTGAGCCTTTAGCTCTTATATATATTTTCTGAGCTCTAGGCTCTTTTTCACATGCTGAGCATTAAGCTCTTTTTCGGTGGCTACTCTGGTCACAACTGCCTTTATCTTTTATGCATTTATGTAATGAAATGCATAACATATATTCAGTCAATTGAAAGTGCTCAATATCACACAATTATATTCTCATTCACATTGTCATCAGACCTTAGTCCGACATTTAACATTTAACATTTAAGTTGAGAAAAAAGTTAGTCCGTCCAATTCACATTCAATGAGCACTTCAATATCTCATTCACATTTCACAATCATCGGACCTTCTATCCGGAAATCAACACAATTCAATTCACATTCACAATGCATATCATTCAATTAATAATATAAACAAAACAAACAATAAAGTAAATTGATATGAGCAATTCATTCACTAATGTGATTCCAACATTACAAGATCTAACATTTTCGAACTACTCTCATTCTAAAATAGTATACTATACATAACTTCCATCTAGAAATTGAACATCTTAAAAGCTGAATCAGAATTATACTTCTTCATATAATTTGTAATCTATGTCTCTAGTTTACTCCACATTAAAAATCATCTCATTTGAAACCCTATAGATCCAGATATATTCAAAATACCAAAATATGTTCAGTGAAATAACATCAGTTCATACTATTTCAATAGATTCCCTCACTTTCATTTAATCAATATTTTAAAATACAATTTAGAATCATACCAATTTTTTTTAGAGATAGAATAATGTGTTAGTAATCTATTGGCTCAAGAATCACTTCATTTGGAGGTCGGATAACAAAGTTATGGCCGAAAGAATCAAACAAAGTTTTGTCCTTAATCATATTGAACCTATTTCTGTATAGGTATCGGATTAAGGTTATTCTTAAATGGTTTAAAAAGAGGGCTTCAAGATATACAACTTTTATGAATATTTTAAAGATAGATTCTATCATCTAGAGGGTCAAAATTGAACCAGAAGATGTAAGATGAATAATACCTAGAAGAAGTTTATGAACAGTGCATAGAAAATGTTTAACAATTAGCATAACTTTCCCTAGGGATATCAGATAAAGCTTATTCTTTGATGGTTTGAAAGATAACTTTAAGATATACAACTTTCATGAAGACCTTGAGGATATATTCTATCATTTAGAAGGTCAAAATTGGACCAGAAGATGTGAGATGAATAGTACCTAGAAGAAGTTTATGAACAATGCATAGAAGATGTTTAACAATTAGCACAAATTTCTCTAGAGATATCTGATCAAGGTTACTTATATGGTTTGAAATAGGACTTCAAGATATACAACTTTTATGAAGACATTGAAGATATATTCTATCATCTAGAGGGTTAAAATTGGACCAGAAGATGTAAGATGAACAGTACCTAGAAGAAGTTTATGAACAGTGCATAGAAGATGTTTAACAATTGACATAACTTTCTCTAGAGATATCAGATTAAGGTCATTCTTAGATGGTTTGAAATAGGATTTGAAGATCTACAACTTTTATGAAGACATTAAAGATAGATTCTATTATCAAGAGGGTCAAAATTGGACCAGAAGATGTAAGATGAACAGTACTCAAAAGAAGCTTTAGTCAACATAAGAAGAAACAGAAGGTCAACTTAAAAAGAAGCAGAAGGTCAACTTAAGAAGAAGCAGAAGGTCAACCTAAGAAGAAACAGAAGGTCAACCTAAGAAGAAGCAAAAGGTCAACATAAAAAGAAGCAGAAGGTCAACTTAAGAAGAAGCAGAAGGTCACAAGAAGAAGCAGAAGGTCAACCTAAGAAGATGTAGAAGGTCAACCTAAGAAGAAGCAGAAGGTCAACATAAGATGAAGCAGAAGATCAACATAAGAAGAAGTAGAAGGTTAACCTAAGAAGAAGTAGAAGGTCAACCTAAGAAGATACAGAAGGTTAACCTAGGAAGATACCTCAGTCTATAGTGCATAAGAAGATGTTACTTCTACTAGGTCTTCTTCACATCCTCAAACGTTCTCAATCACTAACCACACTCTCCAAAGTATCTCCACTTATAAAGGTCATAACTTTTGAATTTTCAAAAATTATATACCATATACCATTGGAAAGATAGAAAGATAACCTACAACTTTCTAGAAGACAACTTTATCTAATTTGGCCTAGATCAATACAGTTTTTCTCCTGAAGTCAAAATACGAAATTTACCCCTATGGAAGACTTAAGAATTTGCACTGTGCAAACTTGGAATGTCCTGAGCATAACCATTCAGCTACCAAATTGACTTCATTAAACTCTCAAATCTCAATTCAATAGGATTTTCAATTGAAAATCCTACAAAACACAATCACTAAAATTGGTTCTAGAATACTTAAACTCATGCATTTTCTAACTCCATGAATTAAAACCTTTCTAAAAATCCAAAAGATTTAAAACGATCTTACCTTGATTCTTCACCAAATGAAGAGATCTTTAGCTTCAATAGAAGCTGTTCTCTTCCCCCCTTTTTTCCTTCTTGAACAGCCTCAAAATCTCTCTTAAAGGCTAAGAAAATTGAAATCCTAGCTTGTTTTCTCTTCTTTCTCTCCTTCTTTTCTTCTCTTGGTATTTCCCTCTCTTCTTCATCACACTCTCTCTTTTTCTCTTCAATTCACGTTTTTCCCTTCTTAAAAAGCAAGAATACATTTCTTTCTTCCATTTCTACCCTTAATGAGCCCAAAAAGCCCCTTTTACCCTTCCTTATAAGCTTATGTTCTTTTAACCTTAAGTGTCTTGCCAAAAATACCCCTTGAATATTCTTATAACCTTTACACTTTAATTCAATCAACCTATATCACATAATCTTTCTAACATTAACATAATAATTAATTTTTGCAAAATTTCATAACATCCTCATAATTAATGTAAATCATGTTTAT
>JANSVA010000005.1:39465215-39476505 GCA_025504915.1 Erythroxylum reticulatum
TTTAGTTGAGTGAAAAGCATAATTTCTTATGCTTAAGTGAAAGTGTGTTACTTATGCTAAATGTGAAATTGTGATATCATTTGTGATATGAATTGAAGTGTTGCATGAATTGATTGGACCATCGATGATGGTTACCTCATTGAGTTCGCAAAACTCACCAAAATTGCAACATTATTTTTCAGTACCGAGAGTAGATTCCTAGCTTCAGAGAGACTTCACCAGCCGTGTAGATTGTGTATGGCAAGAGAAGTCATAGCTCAAAGGTCGGTCAGCTGGGACTTTTAGATGACTTAGATAGATGTGCTACTTTTTCCTCTTTCATGTAGTGTTTTTGTACTAGGTTTATTCTTGATGTACAGATTGTAAAAGTTGAACGACGTGTAAACTCTTGATTTTGGTGGAATGAAATGAGGGAAAAGTGGGTTTCAAAACTATTGTGATTTTCTATTGATGCTTTATTGGTAAATAATGATATGATGCCATATGGAATGAATGTAGTGATCGCACTTAGCTCACCTTTATCGTAGGATATGTACCGGAATGACCTGCGGGCATCCCGGTGCGTAACCAACGATAAGGGGGTGCTACATAAATACTATAACAAATTGATCCAGATACTCCTTGAAGACCCTATTCATGAGATCCATAAACATAGTTGGAGCATTAGTCAATCCAAATGGCATGACTAGGAATTCATAATGCCCATAACGTGTCCTAAAGGCTATCTTGTTTACATCACATTCCCTGATCTTGAGCTGATGATAACCTAACCTACGATTAATTTTATAAAATACCCTTTCTCCCTGCAATTGGTCGAATAGATCATCAATTTATGGAAGAGGATACTTGTTATTAACAGTCACCTTGTTGAGTCTCGAATAGTTAATACTTTAACAAACAAAATTGGCGCTCCGTATAGCAACGAACTCAACCTTATATACCTTTTCCCTAACAGTTCTTCCAACTATTTCTTAAGTTCCTTCAGCTCAGCTAGAGCCATTTTATACGGCGATATAGAAATAGGTGCAGCATTTATAATCAAATTGATGGAAAACTCAATTTCCCTCACTAGTGGCAACCCAGGGAAATCTTTTAGAAAAACATTTGAAAATTTCCTCACAACCGAAAAATCTTGTAACTTCCCTTCATTCACTTCGGTGTCCACAACGTGTGCCAAAGAGGCTTCTTACCTTTTTCTCTTCATCCTGTCAGCTAGCAAAGCTTAAATAATTCTTGGTAATGGTGTTCTTTTGTCTCCTATGAAAATCACCTCACCAATGCCAAGATCAAATTCTACCCTTTTGAGGCTACAGTCTAACTTTGCATGATATTTCTCCATGGTATCCATCCCAAGTATGACATCTAGGCCTTGTAAGTTTAAAGGCAGTGAATCCACTACCAGTCTAGCACCATCCATAAGGAGTTCACAATCTCTATATGCTTGACTTATTATCATATTCCTCCCTAAAGGAGTACTAACAATCAATTGACTAACCAATGGCACTAAATTAACACGATATAATGTCATGCTTGTAGAAACAAAGAATGTGTGGAGCTAGAATCAATCAGTAAATATACTTCTGAATTAAATAACTGAGCCATACTCATAACAACTTTAGGTTCAGCTACAGCTTCATCTCTGGTCATAGCAAACACCCTTGCCTGTGCCTGACCCCTTAGCGTTCCTAGAGGAATAACCTTCTTTGTCGCTCTAGAACTTCCTACCTCAATAACTGGCCTAGTTCCCAGTATTTCAGCTCTCCTTGGGGCTTACAAATGCGACCCCTCTTGCCTCAGTGTTTATGGACATTCCCTGACCATGTGTCCCTTCTCTCCACATCGAAAACACACCCCAAGAAACTTGAAGCACTCTCCTTTGTGAAACTTCCCACAATGCTCATATTGGTGGTTCGTGTACCTTCTCCTCTCCATCCATCTATTGCCTCCCACAATTGAGGCTTGCACTGAAGCTGCCTTTACTTACTTGTTCTTAGCAGAGCCACTACTTCCCACTTCACTATATGTGTGAAAATTTTGTATACTCCTCTCAGGCATAGGGGAACTTATTCCCCTTTTGGAAGAAGGTTCCTTGTTCTTTGTCTTCCTACTCACTTCATTCTTTATGTTCTCCAATTTCTCAGCTTGAAGTGCATCATCTATCAACTACTAGTAGTCACAGAAATTGTGGATCAATGCTTTCTCTTTGATCTCTAAATGAAGTCCTCCCTCAAACTTAAAGCACTTATCCTCCTCATTGGCAACAATATTTGCCGCATATCGTGAAAGCTATGTGAAATTCAAATCATATTCACTCACACTCATGTCCCTCTGGGTGAGATTCAAGAACTCTCTTACCTTCTCTTGGACATAGACTTTCGAGAAGTATTTCTTTCTGAAAACTTCCAAAAAGTTCCTCCATGACAATACTAGCAGTATGATCTAGCTATGGAGAACTGATTCCCACAAATAGAGGGCATCCCCTTATAGCAAGCTCACTATATAGTCCAGTTTCTCCTCACCGGTGTACTTCATCTAAGACAGGACTCTCTCTGTCCTTCTCCACCATTCCTTACCCTCTTCAGGATTCGTAGTCCCATTGAAATCTATAGCCCTATACTTGTGAAGCTTATCATACTGTCCACTCCTCTCCACTAGAGCTTGTACTAGAACTAGTGGCACTTGATCCAATGCATAAGTGAAAGCCTAAGCAAAGGCTTTAAAGAAATGTGGATCCATAGGGTTTACTTGGGGCATAGGAGGAGGAGGCGATGGCACTTCATGTTGTATACTAGGTGCCTCAAAATTATGAGCAGAGTGTATTCCTACATCTTACGAGACATAAGATTCATCCATACTTCCTCAACAAGAGCGAGCTCCTCGAGTCTCTTTCAAGGCGGCATAATCACTCCATGAATTCAAAACCATTTAAAAACCTTTAGTTCACGTTTTGATGTAAAACAACTTCAAATCATTTGAAACAATACAATCATGTGAAATAATTTCAAATTAGGTGAAACAATACAAAAAACAATGCATATTGTTAATCTAAAACAATGCATGTTCATTTTATAATTCAAAGCTACCCATTTCACGCCAAGGATACTCCTAAACCTAGTCGCTCTAATACTAGATGATGTTGGACCCCATTTCCAAAGTCCAAATTTGGAATCACAAAACGTGAGCGTATTACCCTGTAGGGTTATTTCAATGGAATCTCATTAACCATCATTAGTTCATCTTCATGCTATGATACCATAAGATGTTGAGATTGAGTCCCGGAACTAGTCCCAAGGTGACAATTTGGGATGGTTGGGTGAAAGTTATGCAAAAGAAAGGTAGAAGACATTCAAGAAAGTAAACGAAATTTCGCAGGCAGTATGGCGGGTTCGCCACAGCAAAGTAAATGTTCGCTTCGGCAAAGTAAATGTTCTCCACAGCGAACATTAAAGAAAATATCCAAATGGCCTTTGGGAAAAGTTCGTCGTGGCCAAGGTTTGGCTTAGCCATAGCGAAGTGTCCAGGTCGAGCGAGAGGACCCTTTGGGAAATATACGCAGCGGCGAATGCGTGGCTTTGCCATGGCAAAGTTCCCAAATCAATCCCGAACACCCTTTGGGAAAAATACGGCAAAGTTTTCCAAAAAAACTTAAAAGTCACAAACCTTCATGTTGCGACCCATAACTTCATCAGCGAAGTTGTGATTGTGCTAAAACGCGATAGCAGCTTACGACCTTTATCAGGAGAAGGCACAATCGTGCTTTTGTTGTGTACCCTTTGGGACGATTATGATGCAACAAAAGTTGAACTTCACCATGATGAAGCTACCAAATCATGCAAAAGCTCCTCTCAGGGAAAATATACCAAGCTTTTGCCATGGCAAAGTTACCAAAAAATGACACAGAATACACCCTTCGAGAAAGGTTTGTCACAACGAAACCTTCGAATTTACACATCCCGGTCCCAACAATCCACATTAAATTTTACACCTACCATTTTCGTAACCCTTAACCACTCAACCCCAAAGAAATAAATACAAACATCAACCCAAGAAACTTCTTATAAAATGATCGAAAAATGGAAGGTGAAAACTTGAAAATTCATGAGCAAACTACAAACATATTTCATTAGTGTCAAAAGATAGCAGTTTTACAAAGCTTTAATGGGCATTTCAAGCCACAATACATCAATGTATCAAATTTCCAAAATACAAAAGATACATGAATGAGTAAAACTTGAAATGTGACTAAAGCATTGCATTTTCCATAACTAACTTAAAATATAAAAGATGTAGATTTTGGAGTGATGCCTTGGCTCTCGACTTGATCCCTCGATCTCTTGCTCATCTCCTGGAGATGGGGAGGAGTAGGGTGGAATTAAAAGCTCGTGGGTAATAGTTTTATGACTGAGAAACAAGGAAAACAATTTAACATATTCATTTCCATAGTACTTTCGCATTGAAATCTATCAAACATGTATTTATCAAATTCTCAACTTATCAAACAATTCATAAACCCATAAGTCATGCATTCTTCATTTAGCACCCATCTCCCGCAAGACACATACCTGACATCCTAAGTAATATCCTAGTACTTGCCCCATGAGGGTGGCATGCTAACACAATCAATCAGTAAAATTTCCTTACAAAAAAATTTTTTAATAGCATAATCGTATGCGAAAATCAATTATCAAATCAGGCCCATTTTTATTTCATAAACATTTTCAATCGCAGTAATACAATCATCATAATTTTAAAAGCCATTTGGGCCCATTACAAATACAAAAATACTTGTAGTCATAATTTCATTACATTTCAAAGTCATTTACAAACCTTTCCAACTTGGAAAGTTATTACAAACAAAAACACTCAAATGCACAAGTTTCAACAATTATAGAAGACTCAATTCGATATAAAAATAAGAAAATACAATTGCAGATGCTAACTGATCATGACCTCTATCTTTCACTTGTATACAGTGTCTATACTCTCGTTTGTCTAACGGGGTACTCTTTTGATTCTGAAAAATATTGCAAAATTTTGGATGAGTTTTTACAAACTTAGCGAGTGACTATCCTCGATGGCTCACTCAATCACATAACATGTACAATTCATCAATTCATCAGATCAAGTCACAAACATTACACATTTACTTAAGCATATATCACTTAATCATTCATTTCACATTTCACATTCATCACATTACAATTATTTACATCAAGCATATGCAGTACATATGAGACTCACTTTCAATTTATAACTTTTTTATGACCGAGTGCTTAACTATCCCGTATCCATTATAGATACTGGGATCATTGATAACTGTCCCATATCGGGCTCATTGATAACTATCCCATATCGGGCTCATTAATAACTGTCCCGTATCCGTTGGAGATACTGAGCTCATTTTCCATAGTGAGCCTTTGGCTCTTATATATATTTTCTAAGCTCTAGGCTCTTTTTCACATACTGAGCATTAAGCTATTTTTTGGTGGCTACTTCGGTCACAACTACCTTCATCTTTTATGCATTCAAGTAATGAAATACATCACATATATTCAATCAATTGAAAGTTCTCAATGTCACACAATCATATTCTCATTCACATTATCTTCGGACCTTAGTCCGGCATTCAACATTTAAGTTGAGCAAATAGTTATTCTTTCCAATTAACATTCAATAAGGACTTTAATATCTCATTCACATTTCACAATCATCGGACCTTCTATCCAGAAATCAACACAATTCAATTCACATTCACAACGCATAATCATTCAATTCATAATATAAACAAAAAAACAATAAAGTAAGACCATCAAGGACCACTCATAGCACGCTCCAGATTAGCATTAGCTTCTATGATCTGGAAATGTCTGTATGCGAACGTTTAACCTACACATCACAATTATGTAATACATACGCGGCACACACATTAATAATTGCACAATCACATAAGCATTCGGTTTTACACATAAAAATATGTGTAATGTACAATGCATGCTCAATGACAATCTTCGGTATATTATCAAATTTCAAATTCTCAATTTATAACTCAATTACTCGTCATTTTTTTAGCATTCTTTATTCTCATAATAACCCATTTCTCAATCACTTTTACTTGATACACTTTACTCCTCTTCTTGAATCACAACTTCAACTATATGAATATCCTTATTCCCATTAAACTCATGCTTTTTGTACTTTGATATCAACAGTACATTCGCTAATGCAATTCCAACATTACAAGATCAAACATTTTCCAAATTCTCATTTCAGTCCTATATCACTTCCAAAAATCCAGACCTTTCGATTAATTTTTTGTAATCATTCTGATCTTTAAATGAAGTAATTAGGTAACACTTTCTACTAGAAAGTGTTCCCTATTGTCTTAATTTTCTAATGACACCACAACCATTCAATTTGGTTCAGAATTTTGAAAGTTATACTTCAAACATTTTCGGACTATTCTCATTTTAAAATATTATACTATATATAATTTCCATCCACAAATTGAACATCTTAGAGGCTGAATCAGAATTTGAATTCTCATATAATTTGTAAACCTATGTCTCTAATTTACTCCACACTAAAAATCATCTCAATTGGAACCTTACAGATCTAGATATATTCAAAATTCCAAAGTGTATTAAGTAAAATAACACCAGTTCATACTATTCCAGCAGATTCCCTCACTATCCTTAAATCAAACTTTTCCCTAATCAACTCTGAATAATTCCAATTTTTTTAGAGAGATAGAACAATATTTGAAGAATCTGTTGGTTCAAGGATCACTTCATTTGGATGATGGATAACAAATTTATGGCTGAAAGAATCAAACAAAGTTTTGTCCTCAATCATATTAAACTTGATTCGGGACAATTTGCATATCTTTCTCTATAGATATAGTATAAAGGTAATTCTTATATGGTTAGAAAGAGAACGTCAAGATATACAACTTTGATGAAGACTATAAAGATAGATTCTGTCATCTAAAGGATCAAAATTGGACCAGACAATATAAAATGAATAGTACCTAGAAGAAATTTATGAACAGTGTACAAAAGATGTTTAATAATTCACATAAATTTCTCTAGAGATATTGGATCAAAATCATTATTATATGGTTCAAAAGATAACTTCAACATCTACAACTTTTATGAAGACCTTAAAGATAGATTCTTTGATCTAGAGGATCAAAATTGGACCAGAAGATGTAAGATGAATAGTACCTAGAAGAAGTTTATAAACAGTGCACAGAAGATGTTTAATAATTTGCATAACTTTCTTTAGTGATATCAGATCAAGGACATTATTATATGGTTTGAAAGAGGACTTTTAGATCTACAAATTTCATACAGGCCTTAAAGATAGGTTCTATCATCTAGAGGATCAAAATTGGACCAGAAGATGTAAGATGACCAGTACCCTGAAGAAGTTTATGAATAGTGCACAGAAGATGTATAACAATTAGCATAACTTTTTCTAGAGATATCAGATCAAGGTTATTCTTAGATGGTTTGAAAGAGGACTTCAAGATCTACAACTTTAATGAAGATTTTGAAGATGGATTTTATCATCTAGAGGGTCGAAAATGTACCAAAAAATGTAAGATGAACAGTACCTAGAAGAAGTTTAATCAACATAAGAAGAAGCAGAAGGTCAACCTAAGAATATGTTTCGGTCAACATAAGAAGATTTTGTCTACACTCTTGAGCATCTCCACTTATTAAGATCATGACTTTCAACTCTGATGTCCAAAAATTTCATACTATATATCGTTGAAAAGATAGAAAGATAAACTATAACTTTCTAGAAGAAAACTTTGTCTAATTTAGCCTAGATTAATATAGTTTTTCTCTTGAAGTCAAAACACGAAATTTTCCTTTAAAGAATACTTGAAATTTTCACTGTAAAAACTTTAAATGTTCTTAGTATAACCATTCAGCTACCAAATTGACTTCATTAAACTCTCAAATCTCAACTCAATAAGGTTTTCAATTAAAAATCCCACGAAGCACAATCACTAAAATTGGTTCTAGAATACTTAAACCATTTCATTTTCTAACTCCATGAACTAAAACCCTTCCAAAAATCCAAAAGATTCAAAATTATCTTACCTTGATTCTTCACTAAATAAAGAATTTCTTGGCTCTAACGGAAGATCTCCTCTTCCTCTACGTTTTTTCCTTCTTGATCAACCTCACAATCTCTCTTGAAGGCTAAGAAGATTGAAACCTTAGCTTGTTTTGCTTCTTTCTCTCCTTCTCTTCTTCTCTTCGTATTTCTCTATCTTCTTCATAACACTGTCTCTTTTTCCTCTTCAATTTACGTTTTCCCCTTCTTAAAAAGCAAGACTACATTTCTTTCTTCCATTTCTTCCCTTAATGAGCCAAAAAAGCCCCTTTTACCCTTCCTTATAGGCTTATGTTCTTTTAATCGTATGTGTCTTGCCAAAAACACCCCTTGAACATTCTTATAACCTTTACACTTTAATTTAATGAACCTATATCATATTCTCTTTCTAACATCAACATAATAATTAATTTCCACAAAATTTCATAAGGACCATATAATTAATGTAAGTCATACTTATTCATCACAAAGAAAATTTTGGGGACCAACATTTCTCAATATACTCACATTTTTAAACAATTATACCCAGCAATTGTCAATGAATGCATGTACAATCATTTTAATGTGTGCAAAAATTCAAATCACGTGCACGTATTCTAATAATATGCATGAGCATGAAATGCATTTTTCAAATCTCTCATTGATCTCACTTGTACCATACTTTTGGGTTCTAACTCTTAATATGGGGACAGGATGTGACATTTCTCCCCCTTAATTAATTTTGTCCTCGAAATTCTTATCTGACTGATCAAGGAGGCAGGGGAATATTTCCCTTATCTACTCCTCCGTTTCCCATTTAACTTCATTACATCGAATATTTTTGTTCACTAAACTATAGTCAATGGTACCACTCGATCTATCAACCCCTTATTTAATTATTCACTTTCTTAACTAGTTCCTCAATATATATCTCAGATTACTCACAATTTTCACTTAATGTGCCGACAATACATCTTTTTCAAATCATATTAATATTTCTTAGCATACTCGCATATCACACATTATGAATTTGAAACATCTTTGTTGGTACTACAAACTCATATGTTAATGGTCTTATGCTCTCAATAACTTCATGTGAATCAATACAATTCAAGCTTAGTTTATCCTTTTTCCTAATCTGAGCACATCTTGTACTCAATGTAAGCACACCTTGGAAAGGTGATACTCTCAGAGACAATTCATCTTTTCACTTCTCTTCGGTGTTAATACCATTAACTCTTATGTCTCTCTCACTGTATTCCATATATCTGGTGTTGATCCACTTAACTTATTTATCTTTCTTGAATCACTTAACTCCTATTACATATTCATTTCACCCATCAATAGTATCTCGAATCAATTCTGGTCTTTTACCATTTTTAGGCCCTCTTCATTTCAATATAAGGGCAAACGACCCTTTTTTGTCATATAACACCTCATACAGTATTCTAATGACTTTAATACGATATGATTGATATGCTTAAAGTCAATTAGAACTATACCTTGATCTTATATTCCTATGAACTCCAAAAATATAAGCTTTAAGCATACTCCAATAGTTAGGACTGTTTACAATTCAAATATTCAATTACTTGTCTTTACATCCTTAGCAATTAAGTACTATTTCAGTGCATTCCTATTGGGATGTATAGCTTAGGTTATTACTTACAATTTCTCTAATAATATCTTTGTTCACTCATCTTTATTGGATACACCTCCTTCTCATTTCAATCACAAAGTAACATTTTTCCTATTCGAACTCAAAATTCAGATTCATTTACAATTCCTTACTAAGATTCACAGTTTGTTAATCCTTAATTTGGGCTTTGTTAATCTTTTCCTATGGGATTAATCTTAAATTCAATAGCTAATAATACTTTGATTTGCCTAAAATTCAACTCGACATTTTATGCTCTTTATTACACTTGGTTTGGTAACCACAATATCTAAATTTATGCTATTTCGTTATTGAGTTTTATGTTCAATACATCAAATTACAACACCAGCTTTACTAGGAATTTCCAATTTACACAATCAAAATCTTCAAGTAACTCTATTCATTGTCCTAGCCTTACTTTCAGTTCCTTCAAACTCCATAATGACCTCAAACTTTAATGATCTCTATAAATTCTGAAATGTTTCTGTACATATATATATGTAATGTCTCCACGCATATGAAATCACTTTAATCTTCAATACCATAATACTGTCGGGGGCATTGTTAACTCCAACAGATATAACCCAAAACCTTTTGTGCCCATGACTTATTCTTGTAATTCTTTAAGTATCGAATTTCTTAATAAGGTAGTATTCTATTATAATATTTTCAGTTTCCCAATTGACTTCTTTTCTCGAATGATTTTCTCAATTCATTTGATTTTCCCTGGTTTTCACATGGATTCATTCTAATGCCTACTCATTCATACTAGTTTCTCCACCCATTTCAATCTATTTGAACCCTTCACTTCCTATGTTGGTAACACATTCATTAGATATAATTTGTATCACCCAAACATATTTACACAGATTATATCATGGACCTAAGTTCTCCTCACATTAGTAATATTGTCACTTAGAATTCAAAAATTTACTCACATAATTGGATACTTTACATCAAAAAAATTGCATACAATCCCTGTAGCATATTCTACCTACAATATTCACTTTTGTTTCATTACATATTCATTTCTAATTCATTCCTTTATTGATCATTCTTAGTTTGAATCATCTGATCAACTCAATCTAACTCAAGGAAATTTTTTCTTTGAAAGAAGATTTCTTGCTACAATCATCTATACTGTTCATAAGATCCTTATCAATCAACAATTTTTCATGATTACTTATCAGTTATTCTTAGTACCTCAAGAAGACCAATTTTAACTATTTATGATATCTAAATAAGATCAATTTATGCCATAACTTACATGATTAGAACATCCCTTATAATAAGGCTTAGTAAGATATTAAACAATTTCATTTACTCTAATACCTTGGTATATATATCATCAAAATCATTACATCTTATCTAGAGATGTATTTATGACAATTCACCAATTAGTAGCTTTTGCTAAAAATACCTTAATCTCATTTAATTCCAAACTACACTTCTCCTTTTTTGCTTGTCCTCGATCGTGGGGATATGCCATGATCATGCCCTTCTTCTTTTTCCTTGAATTCATCATAT
>JANSVA010000005.1:39499537-39514215 GCA_025504915.1 Erythroxylum reticulatum
TTAAGAGTCTCTCTTTTTCTTTATCTATAACATAACTAGCTGAAATTGCTTCACACTACTAATAAGTCAGAGAAGATTTAATATATATATATATATATACCATCAATTTATAAATTTACGTATGACTAATTAGAAAATAATTTTTTTGTTAATATTTGTACACATATAAATTCAGTTAATTCAGTAACAAAACAAATAGAAATAAAATAATTATGGCTATCGTATGAATAAAAATAAAGTATTTTGGAATAAGTTATAAAATAAAGAAAATGTTATTTTTGTTATTTAAAGATAATTCACCAAGGCACCTACCGAACAAGTGCTAGTATAGAAAGATAGAAAGGTTATCAACATATTAAATTTGCATTCCCTCTTACAGATGTCTGTAAAGAAAAGAGCATTCTTGTGTGGAATAGCATGTCGTCCACAAGTGTTAGCACTTGTGTTTTCAACTTCACAACGTTTCTCGCATGATACTCATTAATATTTACTGGGCTAATTTTTTTTTTCATTTCTTTTGTATTCATATTTTAGTTATGATGCTAGGATTTTCAAGAAGAGTAAATCATATTTCTAAAATATTTGTTAATTTGAATATTTTAGTTTCGAATTTTCAATCAAAGTGACGGGATCAAATTACATGACCCCTCATATCAAAATTGTTGTTTAAATGTATTAGCAAACTTGACAGTATTTTATATTTAAAAATAAAAATAATGTATTTTATTGATTCTTTTAATAGTTCTAATTAGTATTAAAATTTTAATAGTTGTTAATCTTGTAACATGTAAGGTTATCTATAATTCTTTTGTTTTTTTCTGAGAAAAATATTTGGTATTGAATAACAACTCCAAGCTTACAAAATAGGTGAACGTGTCAATAGCAAAACAAAAAAAAAATAGAAAACTAAGCTTAATTACAAATATGTCATGACATTAGACATTGTTGTCCCTTAATTCCTTCCTAATTTGCTCTTTATATTTAACCTAATTCCAATTTCTCTTCACAGATTGGGTCTCATTGTTCCTCTCCTCTATGGGCTACTTTATGCCTAGGTGTGGTTCCTTGTTTTGGTATCCTAAGTTCGGACAAGGGTGTCTTCCTCCTTTCCTCCTTTCAGCCATTGGATTTCACTATGGCGACTCTAGTATTAGTTTATCCTTCTTTCTTGTTGTTTGTGTATGATAATTAAGATTGGTTCCTTAATCTAGTAAATTGTCTCCTTAAAGATTGAATATTGATTATTCCACTTTCCCTATACGCAATGTATACTGCGTTCCTTCCAAATCTTGTACATGCAAGATCCTAAACATATAGTATGTAGATTCTTTACTCATACTTGTCTGCTTCGATATCCAATGTACGGTTTCCATGTAACTAGTTTACTGGAAACATATGGAGAATTGGGACCTAGCCCTACCTCATATCTAAGAGGTGAACTGGCATTTGAAAAACACGTAGGATTCTGTGTCTATAGGGAGGAGGAGCACTAATTGGCTAGGTTGATATACCTTAGCCTATCCTTGGTGCTCAAATGTTGTTTGTATACTAGCCACAATAGAAAAGAGACCTTAGGGGTTATCAAATGATTCAAAATTAGTTTAACCCAACTGACTTTGTCCTACCTCCTTTAGAGTGTTTCTGCATGAAGTATTAGTGAAGATACCACTAGGGTTACGTAGCTAGAGGTACTTATCAGTTTTGTCCATAAAGGGGTTGTGTGAAGGGCTTATGTGTGATAATTCAGGAGGGTAATTTCCCTAGATGTTACCTGAGACCCAATTTATCTATATTTTTCACTATTCTAGATAGGGATAGTTGCTAAAACATCATGAGTTATACATGTTTTATCAATTATATCACAACCTAAAAATTTTATTAGAAAAATATATAAACTATTAAACAAGTTAAAAGTAGCACGAGTTTCATTTAAGTTAAATATGCTTTAAGATAATTAACACTTTCCAACAATTTTAAATGATGTGGCACCTCTGTTCACTTTGAAGGCACCTCCACTCAATTTAGGGAAATGATAAAATTGTAAGAAGATAATGAAATGTACGAACCTAAAATAACTAATTTATTACACAACCAACCTTAATTCACTAAGTTATTGTTCAATTTCTGGAATTAGAGAGTGATTCAAAATCATGAACGTAAATTGCTATTCAAGTTCAACAATCATCAATATGAGCTAACTTCCTCAACTAGTGTTCCATCAATCAACAACGTTCTTAAATAGAAAAAGGTTGATTTATTACAATTTAAAGGCTATAGTGTATACTTTTACCAAAAGAGGAAGGCTTTTTATAATTTAAAAGAAAAGAAGAGTTAAATTTTATATTAGCTCACCAAATTTCCAATTTTTAGTGTTATATTATTGATAAATAAAAGATGATTGAGCAAATTCTAGCTAAAAATTGTCAGCTAAAAACCAAAAATGATGTATTGAAATTAGTTAAGTCTCGCATAATGAAAGAGAAGAGTACTAATAGGTTGATAATGCCAAAATTATTTACACGTTTAACTACTACAATTTTAATGTGCTTTTCTCATGTATTTAGTAATGGAGAACATAAGCTTTGTCTAGCTTGACTACATATGTAAGTTGTCTGTTAGAAGCCAAAATTTTCTTTTTCTTATCAACTTAAATTTATGCAACACATATATTTATCTTAGTGATTATGTGAAATTTTATTTTGGATTGTTACTGTAAAATGATTATCCAACTTTGTGTCTTACATTATGCTTATAACTCTTTTACATTTTTATTTCTTCATGTATGGAACTCTGAAAGTATTTAACTAAAATATTAAAATCCATAAATAAATTATATTGTTAGAATGAGGAAAATAATTTCAAAAACATCAATTTGACAAATTGCAATTTTAACACATGCTAATAAAGTACCATTAAATGTTTACAGTTAGATCAAAGGCAAAAAAAAAAAAACTATTGTTTAATTGTCGCCTTCATTAGTCTAAGTAATCTCAATAATTTCCTTATCAATTACTTGAACCTCTTTATAGGTGATGTCTCGTTGTTGGTTGCTTTACAATATTAAAGTGGATATGAAGTTATGTTTGGTAGTTGTTTGAGATTCTTTATTTGATTTAAAGGGTGACATATTGCTTTATCTTTGTAGTTTTTATATGTGAACTTAGATCTTAAGATATTTGTGTTGTTTGATAGCTTGATCCTAAGTTTCTATCAAATACTTGAGTCTTACTTATTTTGAAAAGTAAGAATCGGTAATATAAGTAAAATTAAAATCTTATAAATCAAAATGCATAAACTTTATTCCAAATTCTTACCATTTTATATATATTCCTAGAAAATTTTTCATATACGGCTTTAATTCTTCCTCTTGCTCTCCTAATTTTGTGTCTTCTAATAATAACTTGATCTTCTACCTCATATGTGTTTTGTCTTATACATCTTATTTCCTCTTCCTTTGTCTCTCCTTCTCCCTTTGTACTCACATTAGATTAAGTTCTAGCCCTCACGACCCTTGGCACTTCAATATTTGGTAGATTGCTTATCTTAGTATTTGTCTCTTCAACCGCCCTCTATTTCTTTCTTTGTCAATGGATAAAAATATATCCACATTTAAGTACATAATTGCAACTTAAATGTAGTTATTAAGTAATAAGAAACAAATAAATTTACACTTACTATCATATGTGATTCAATTATTAATGGTTTGTCTCTCCCAGGATACTGCCTTTTGTATGCTTTTATTTTTTAAAGTGTTAACACTTTATTTGGACTTCTCCTTTGCTCATATTAGTTATACTCACTAGTTTATCTTTACTTATAATTTATTCTTCTTAGGCCTCCATGATTTTTTTTTTAGATGGGTGAATTGACTCATATTTTATGTTAGATCATAATATTAGAATGTTAATTAATTTAATATTATGTTAATATCACTTAATATATATTTCTTCTTCGAACTATTTACTAATAAAATATTCTAAATTGAGCTTTTAGTAATATATGTAGCTAATTGCATATTTACAATATATATAGCGTTTGGTCAACAATTCAAACATTTAAAGATACTCATTTTCAAGCTTCTTTTTCATATCTACATTACCTTCAATGTACTTAATCTTTGGATTTGAAGCTTCACCATTAAAAAAACTTCATATCTAAGATCATCTCTACCTAAAGAAACATACAAAATATTAAGCCACACGTCATTTGAATGATAAGAAATACATTATTGACTATCTAACTATAAATATTTTAGGGTATCATAAGAACCTCAACATCATTAAATATGAATGCATGCTAACTTGAGTTTTAAAAATGCATAATGTGGGACATATTATACCTAAATATTGAAATATATCATGGATATCAAACTTAAACAATTGGGGTTTTGAGAGGAATTTGGAAAAAATTAATGAAAATTAAATTGAATACACTTAAATAATGTATAATAAATTTCACATGTAGTACTAAAAAATTGAAATATCAATCATTGTTTTGAATTCAAAATATAATAATGGAGTTACGAATTACAGGAAAGTTCATTCATTGATGAAGACATTAGAAACAATAATCAAGATGTCAAATATAACAAACCTTATATGAAACAAGCTCCAACTCCTCCTTATATGTACTAAATTTTTATACAACTGAACAACCTTAACTACTAATTTTATTATTTTAGTTCAAATTAGAGATTTTAGGTTTCGAAGGGATAAAAATTATAAATATCTTAAGGTTTGTTTACTTCAAATAGGGTTCATATTAGTTTCAACTTATTTTTGCAATATGTGTATTTTTTAATAAATTTTAAATTTGGTCATAAAATTAATAAAATATGCATAATTCTTGATTATTTAACAGACATTGCTTAAAGATTATACATTTCAACATTAAGATAACATATAAATTAATCCATTTCTTAACATGATAATTTTTTATATATTAGATTATACTAAAATGTAAGATGAATAGAGATTTAGTATGTTAGTTCTTTTATACATGAATAGAGAAGATATACACAGTTGTAACAACTATAAAGGTATAAAACTACTTAGTTATACCATGAAGTTATGAGAGAAGGTGATTGAGAAAAGTGACATAGAATGCTTCTATCTTAGAAAACTAGTTTGGCTTTATGCCAAGAATGTCTATAACAGAAGCTTTACATCTATTTAAAAGATTAATAGAATAATATAGGGAAATACAGCATAACCTACATATAGTTTTTATTGATTTATAGAAAGCGTATAATAGGGTACTCAGGGAAATCGTCTGTAGATGTTTAGAAGTTAAGGGAGTTCGCATGAGTTATATGGTTAGGGATATGTATGAAGGTATAAAAACTAGAGTAAGGATGATAGAAGGACATACAAAGCATTTTTCTATCAATATTGATTTACACTAAGGCTCATCTTTGAGCCCTTTTTTGTTTGCATTAGTGATTGATGAGCTCACTAAGAATATTCAACGAGATATGCCTCGATATATATTGTTTGCTAATGACATTGTTTTAGTAAATGAGACAAAAGAGAGTGTCAATGTCAAGCTTGACTTTGGAGGAATACGTTAGAGTCGCAGGGCTTTAGATTAAGTACGAATAAGATTGAGTACGTAGAATGTAACTTTTCAGGACATAAGGTGGCTACCAATATGGAGGTAAAGATTGGTTCAAAAGTTATACCACAAAAGGAGTATTTTAAATATCTAGAATCTATCATCCAGAGCAATTGAGAGATTGATGAAGACATAGTTCACGGATCAGATCAAAGCGACTTAAATGGAGAAGTGCATCAGGACTCTTATGTGACAAGAAGATATCACTCTAACTTAAAGGTAAATTATATCATTTATCAATTAGGTCAACCATGCTTTATGGGACGGAGTGTTGGTCCATCAAATAGTTTTATAGTCATAAGCTAATAGTGATGAAGATGAGGATGTATTACTAGATGTGCAACCTTACTAGAAAAGATAAGGTTAGGAAGGTAATAGTAAGGAAAAAATTAAAGGTGGCTAAAATTATTGAAAAATTAAGAGAGACAAGGTTTAGGTAGTTTAGAAATGTTAAGAGGAGATACCAAAATACTCTAGTAAGAAGATGCGGGAAGATTGTACTTAGGGATTGTAAGAGGAAAAAATGGAAGGCCTAAGAAGAATTGGAGGAGGTGATCAAGAATGGTATAGAATTGCTAGAACTTACTGAGGACATGATCCACAACAGAAAATTTTGGCATACTAGGATACAGATAAAGGATCTCTTATAAAGAGATTCATGTCATTCTCATAGGTCTTTTACCATTTTGCTCTTGTATTTAATAGACCTCCCTAAATTTCACGTATTAACAAAATTTTTACTAAGTTGTTGTTATTCACTATAAAAATATTGTTCATCGAATAAGTAGTTTATCTACTAATGACGTGTCAATAGTAGGTTATAAAATTTTATCTAGTTGTTCAATGATATAAAAGTTGTCCACTTAATAATTGATACATGGAGACCATTTATTAATAAAGTCTTCAAAATTTTCTTATCATAGTTTGATTACATAAGCAAACATGACATCAATGACATGTCAGAATAATATCATATATTTTATGACATAAAATTTTTATCACTTATCAATGGACATTTAAAGTATCCTTTAAATAATTTCTTATGAGAATTTCAGTATGTACACACTATTGAAAATATTATAGTTTATCCACTATTAACATACTTATTTAAGCCATATAATTTTATATGTCTACTCAATATCATAAAAGATTACAATTCATTAATAAACACTTAAAAATATCCACTAAAATGTTTGTAAAAAATTTTATACAACATAGATGTTTTCAATAGAACACTTTAAACTGTTAACAGAAAATCACATAATTTATATGTATTTCCAACTACATAACAACCTAATTACTAGTTGACATATAAACTCTCTCTTAAGGGTATGCATCAACAATTTTTCTATTAAAACTATACTACAAACATGCTCGTGGTATAACCTTATGCGTAAAAAATTGCCAACCAATAAAATTACAAAAGCTATTCACACATCAATTGACACGTAAAAAAAATGTTCATCAAAGATTTTTTTAGTGAAGAATCACATTAGAGATAATTTTATTCTATATATTTTCTTGTACAAAATTAAAAATTAATTAAGTGTATTTTTATTGTTAGTTTCATATTTTAATTAATTCATTTAAATTGACTTAGTTTTATCTTAATATTTTTTGTTTAAATCTTTGTCACTATGTGTTTTATTTAAGGAGTTTTAGAATAATTTGAATATATAATTAAGTTTAGATTAAAGATTTTCTTAATCAAAAAAGGAAAGGGAATTTACATAAGAACTAATTAGTAAGTAGCTGGGGAGTAAAATGCAGAAATAGAAAATAAAGGGACTCTTTGGTAAAATGAAAAATCAAAGTGTAGAAAATGATGGTAAATAATGGTAGTGCATAAATAATCTAACTCAAAACATAGGAAAATGGACACTAAACACGATCAAGAGGAGAAGATTTAGGTCACGTTGTTAAGAAAAAGAGTAAGAAAGAAGACTGAAAAGGACTTTACAAAATTGAGGGAAATTAGATTGACTTCGTCCACTTAGTGAAGGGTCATGAAGGTTTCTTTTCCACCTTTCATATTTTCACCTTATTATCTTTTTAGTCTCTGCTCATTCACCTTGAAAATTCGTTTAATTGGATGTGATATCTCGATTGCCCTATTAAGGAATACCTCTATGATAGTGAATGGACTTGATAACCTTGATTACATTTTGTCCATGACATTATATTTTCTCAATAATCTATCAAATTGCATAATATATAATGTGTTTTCTTATCACCAATTATCGTTATAGGTGTGCCAAATCTAGTTAATATCTTCTCAAAAAATTTCATGTTGATTCTAAAGTCATTAGTTGGCAAAGTCAAAGCTTCTACCATATTGATACATAAAATGCCATTAATAAGTATTTATTCCCAAACAAACTTGGGAATGGACTTATAAAAATCAACCCTTCACAATTAAATAATTCATAAACTAGAATGTTAGTGAGAAGCATTTTATATTTTTAAGAGATATTACCTACTTTTTGACGCTCATCACAATATTTCATATACTTGTGAGCATCTCTAAATACATTTGGCCAATAAAAACCTTTTTGTAAGATATTTATTATAGTTTTGCTAGCCCCAAATGACCTCTTACTTCCCTTGAGTAATAATGCCTCATTATAGACTTTATCTCTTCCTCTATTATGCATCTTCTTATAATTTGATCTAAACATATTCTAAATAGATATATATATATATATATATATATAATATTTTAAATTAGAAAATATTTTCTTATTTTATTTGTATGAATTATTTCTATAAAGAAACCCTGCTACCAAAAAATAGAATAATCTACAAAGCAAAGGAAAGGACCAAATATATATGTAAAATATAATTTCCCATAAGGGTGATTATCATCAATATCTTCTTCATCCAACCTCTAAATTTGAATTTTCTAAACATAATGAATGGTCCGTTCCTAGGTTCTCTACCCTTTTTTATCTTTAGTCTCTAAATAAAACTCCTAAAATAGTAAATTTCATCTAATCAATCTAGCTTTAACATCATTTTATAAAGAAGACACCTTGATATTGAGCAATTTTATTAGAATAATAACTTTATAAAGTATAAGTTAAGATTTGAATTTATCAAATGTGAATACTAAAGTTAGCAACTCTTCTTAGTGGTGGTGTACTTCTCTTAAGCACCTATCATAATTTGTTTGTAAAGTATATTAGGTTAAAATGCTTATCTTTTTGTTAAATAAGCACTGCTCCCACAATATAGTAACTTACATTAAACATAAGCTTAAAAGGGATTCTAATTTGGTACTACATTGATGGGGTAATTGATTAGCTTTGCTTCAAGATTATAAATGCCTGAAAACAAGCTAGAAAAATATTATATGACACATCCTTACGTAATAAATCAATTAATTATCGAATTATTTTAATGATATCCTTTATGAACCATCTATAAAATCCAATATGAATTAAATATTTGCTAATTTTTTTTATTATATAGGAGGTGATAGCTTTTTTATCAGTTTAAACTTCACCTTATCCATCTCAGTTCCTTTATATTTTATTTTTAGTCCCAACACCACCTGCTTGAACTATGAAGTGACATTTTCTTAATTTAGTACCATACTAATCCCTTCACATTTTTGTAATACCTTTTCTAGATTAAAGAAGAACTTTTCAAAAGAGTCATCAATGATTGGAAATCATGCATAAATACCTTCATTATCTCTTCAACTATACCATTAAAGATTACCATCTTACACTTTTGAAATGTTATTGGTGCATTATATAATACAAACTACATTTTGTAATAAGAAAATATTCCATATAGGTAGGTAAATATGGTCTTCTCTTAATCCTTAAGTGCAATTAGATTTTGGAAATACTCTCAGTACACATCTAAGAAATAATAGTCCATATTCCTTGAGAGTGATTCTAGTATTTGGTTAATAAGTGGAATAATAAAATGGTCTATATATATTGCATAACTTAATTTTCTATAATCAAAGAATACTATCCACCCAGGGGAGTAAATGATGCATACTCTTTGGTATCAACTGATTCTTCTCATTTAGAGTAATCATCATCCCTCCTTTCTTTTGTACTACTTATATTGCACCTACATATAAAGTATCATAAATAGGATAGATCATACTTGATTCAAGTAGTTTTACAAACTTTTTTTCATGACAGCTCTCATATTTGGATTTATTTTTCTTTAGGATTGCACCCTTCCTCTATTAAAAACATTTATAGGTTTATTATGAAGGGTTGATCCCTTTTAAGTGATAAAGTCTCTATGACAAAGCTTTCTTACGCTTGTATAACAATCATAGAACTTTTTATATTTTGTTTATTAGATAATCCGACCATATAATAGTGTTAAATTCTTTATATTTTTATGTTTATATTTAGGGCATCTTACTTATTTATTTGGGTATTTTTATTGATATTGCACTAAATTTGTTCATATTTTGTTCTTAGGATTTAATTCACTTATCTAGAGCAAAAGAAACAAATTTCGACTAAGTTTAGAGCAATTTTGACTAATTTATGTAGTGCATAACAAGTACCTGGTCATGTTTGAAGAGGTTTGGAGAGTGTGGATTAATTTCTACATAACAAGCCCATGTTGATTAGGTACATACCTTTGTTGAGTGATGAGTAGGTTATGTCGATAGTACACAATCGTGTACATGTGTTGACTTTGGAAAAGTTCTATATGTCTATTTAAAATTCATGACCGTTTATATACATGTTTTGATTCATGTATATCCAAAACTCAAATTTTGATTTTATAAGTTAAAACTGAGTGGCAAAAGAGAAGAGGAAGTTTGAGAAACACAATTGAAACCCTAAAATAGTATAAAGTATTAAAAAAAACTATGCAAGAATGGTAACTCTGATAAAGTTTGTACTATACTCAATGCACACTCCCTGGACATCTTGAGTAGGCACTCACAGTAGGAAGTACATAGTAAAGTTGGTATGGAATGAAGTTTGCAAGCCAAAGTTTGAAAGAGGGTTGGGAATCACTTTAATTCACCTTAGCAATAAGGTTTTCATAATCAAGAGATTACAGAGACTTATGGTGAACAAAGGATCATTGTGTGTTAAATAGGTACCTACATACGTCTTGAAGTGAAAAGTTATACAGGAATATAAAGTTGGGACATCCCCATAATGGTTCATGTCATAACCACTCAAACTAAGAGAAAATGTAGCAGATAACTTCAAATGAAAAGTGGAAAATAAGGAATTAGCATCACTATACTTTAACAACTAGAGTAAGGTAGGCCCATTGATCTATTCACACCTGATGCCTACATTATTGGAAAGGTTCCCTATTAATTACAAAGTCAAAGCATGGATAATTGGGGATCAATGGAATTTGGATATATTCACATCTCAGGCCTACATTATTAGAAAGGTTCTCTATTAATTACAAAGTCAAAGCATGGATAATTGGGGATCAATGGAATGACGTTCTTGCAGAAGTAGCCCAAGTTGTACTTAGATATTGATCAGCACAATAAATAGGTTGAAACGTATAAACATGATGAAAAGATGCTTCCAATATAAAGAACAACCAAAAGCTAAAGACCATATTTTCTTTGAATGCATGTTTTCTAAGGAAATATAGGAGTAAATAGGTTGAAATGTATGAACACGATGAAGAGATGCTTCCAATATAAAGAATAACCAAAAGTTAAAGACCATATTCTCTTTGAATGCATATTTTCTAAGGAAATATAAGAGAGCTTAATGAATAGATGCCAAATACCCCATAATAGGAGAAACTTTCCAGAAGCACTAACTTGGATAATGGCAGATAGGACAAAGTAGTGATGATAACAGTTATGGGATGTTATACATAAAACATATAAAAGGAAAGAAATGTAAGAAGTTTTACATGGAAAAAGAAACCGAGTAACCAAGTATTGAAGGAAATAGAAATGTGAGTAAGAGAAATATTATTTAGCATAAAGGAAAATAGGTGCTACAATAGAACAATGGAAAAAGTACGGAGTATTAATGATGACTCTGTTGGAATCCAACCGTTATCAAATCACAAGCACAGTGGTAAACAAAAAATTTTAAGGATTCCGAGCAGATCCTAATAATTAATTAAACTTGAATAAAACAAAATTCGATTTAGAAATTATACCTTGTTCACTTTTAGAAGAAAAATCTTTGAAACTTTTCTTTGAGTAATCAATCACGAGCTATCCAATTATCCAGCCTCTGATAGTATCCACAGAGCAATTCCCAAACTGCTTTGAGAGGAAGAAGACAAAAAGTGCTCGTTTGTAAAAAGTTCTTCCCTTTAAATAAAAAAATCATAGCAGTATTTTATTAAAATTAAAACTCTTTAATTATAATTAGAACCAAATTCTAATTCTAATTAATTTAATTTTAATAAAATAAAATATCTCATATTTGATTCTCAAAGTTTCTCAAACTTTATAATTAAGTCCTACTTAATTAAATTGATTTTTCTTTCACAAATTGCTCTTTAATATGTGACCCATTAGGTTCCTAATAAATTGGCAATGATTATAAATTATAATTCTAATTCACAATTAGAATTAGATAAATTAAAACTCTTTTAATTTATCTTTAATTCTATAATTAAATAATTCATAATCATAAATCATGAATGACGTCTAGCAATATGTCATGATTATCCAAATATCAAGAATGTCAAAGTGACTAACTTAACCTGTCCATGCATGGTTATAATGTATAATTGAATCCTTTCGTCATTCAATATTCTAATTGGACAGAGTATGGATACAGTGTCTATTCTTATCATCCAATCATGTTCGTTCTTACTAATTAGTAATTGATTTATAATTAAAATTTGAAAACTTCTTTTCAAATATCAATTCACTCTGGCCAGAGAATTCCATAAACCATTACAAATTAAGAACAACAGAATATTCTTTCTAATTACTTTAGAGTGATGAATCATATATTGACTTACTCAACTATCTACATATGATTCATATTGTATCCAATTACTACCGACTGAATTATCCTAGGACGATTCATAAATAGCATCAAAATATAGTAATTCTCACACTAGATACCTTAGTAATTTCAAGTCTAAGGATCAATTATACAATCAAGTTATAAGATAATCTAGAGACACATAAATAATATTTCATTTGGAATGCTCATAATCGGGTCAGTTCAGTGATTTATTCTCTAATAACCACACACACATTAGTTTAAGTATCTCTATACTTTAATTTATGAGATCAATTACTTTCTTCATAAGAAAGAAACATGATGTGTACTAGTTTTATCGTTTCAACAATATCCAGTCTTGATGAAACTACAACTAGAAACATTTAGGAATAACACATAAGAGTAAATTGAATCTCATAATTATGATCTCATCATAATTTCAATTACACAGTAATTATTCCAAGGATTTTATCTTTAGTGTTAAAACATAAAACATTAATTAAATTAATACATAAAGATAAATAAAACCTTTTTATTAATTCAAAATAATGTCATAGATTAATTTGCATCTAATTGATTGGCTGCAAGGGAATAAACTAATAATCTCCCACTTGCACTAAAGCCAATTACGTATAAATCTAATGCCATATCCATCCATACGACGATCATGTATCTTTTGAGGCAATGGCTTAGTAAGAGGATCTGCTAGATTCTCTTCAGTGGGAACTCGCTCCAATGTTATGTCTTTCCACTCCACTATCTCCCTGATCAAGTGAAACTTCCTAAGTACATGTTTAGACCGTTGATGAGATATAGGTTCCTTTGCTTGTGCAATAGCACCGTTGTTACCATAATACAATACCATGGGCTCAACAATGCTAGGAACCACTTCAAGTTTAGTGATGAACTTCTTGATCCAAACTACTTCCTTTGCCGCCCCTGATGCTGAAATGTACTCTACTTGGGTCGTTGAATCTACAATGGTTGGTTGTTTGAAACTTTTCCTACTAATCGCACCACCATAAAGAGTAAAAATATACCCTAACTATGATATACTATTGTCTTGATCAGACTGTAAACTGGCATCTGAATAACCCTGAACTCTTAGCTTAGCTCCTCCATAGACCATAAAAATATCTTTAGTCCTTCTTAAGTACTTTAAAATGTTTTTCATAGCCATCCAGTGACTCTCACCGGGATTAGCTTAATATCCACTTGTTATGCTCAAAGCATAAGCAACATCTGGTCTTGTACATAGCATCGCATACATGATGGATCTAATTGTCGAAGCATATAGAATACAATCCATTTTATCTCTATCCTTTTGTATCTGTGGACAAAGAAATCCCATACGATATAGGTAAGAATCCCCTCTTAGAAATTTCCATGTTAAACCTCTTTAGCACTTCATCTATGTACGTGGATTGAGATAATCCAAGCAACCTTTTTGATCTATCTCGATATATATTTATACCTAGTATATAGGTTGCTTCTCCCATATCCTTTATAGAAAAGTTCTTAGATAACCATATCTTAACATACTGGAGCATTGAAATGTCATTTCCAATAAGCAATATGTCATCCACATAAAGCACTAAGATAACGACTGCACTCTCACTTACCTTCTTGTAAACACAAGATTCATCCAAATTTTTTATAAAATCAAACTCTTTGATTGTTTCATCAAAACGGATGTTCCAGCCCCGCGATGCTTGCTTAAGTCCATAAATGGACCTTTGTAACTTGCATACTTGATTAGGAAATTCTTTGGATTCAAAACCCTCAAGTTATGTCATGTACACATCCTCTTGCAAATTCTCATTGAGAAATGATGTTTTGACATCTATTTTCCAAATTTCATAATCATGTTATGCTACTATAGCCAATAAAATTCTTATGGATTTAAGCATTGTTACTGGTAAAAAAGTTTCATCAAAATCAACTATTTGTTTTTGTCTGTAACCATTCTCCACCAACCTTGCTTCATACGTATGTATATTTCCATCCATGTAAGTTTTTCTTTTAAAAATCCATTTTCACCCAAAGGTACTATACCTTCAGGTGCATTCACCAAAGTCCATACTTGGTTAGTGTACATGGATTCCATTTCAGATTTCATGG
>JANSVA010000005.1:39536083-39547942 GCA_025504915.1 Erythroxylum reticulatum
CCCCTGGAACTAGATCGATGGTGAACTCTGTTTCCCGATCTGGTGGTAATCCCGGTAGCTCATCAGGAAACACATCTAGGAATTCCCTAACCACAGGAATATCCTGTATACTTTGTTCAGCTCGAGTATTAGTCACGTGGGCCAGATAGGCCTCACATCCACTATACATTAACTTCAAAGCACTAACAAATGAAATCAGTCTGGTTGGCACTGCTTGGCTAATGCCTCTGAATACTGCTCGCGGTTGATTAGGAGACTCTAAAATCACTTCCTTTGTATAACATTTCATGATGGCCCTATAAATAGTGAGCCAATCCATACCTAAGATAACATTTATCTCCTTCAACTATAAAATAATCAAATCTACTGCCAACTCTGCCTGATCAATTCAAACCAAACACTTTTACATATCTCCCCAAGCACGGTAGTATTACCAATCGGTGTACTCACCTCTAATCCACATCTTAGGAACTCTTTATCACAATGCAATCTAGATGCCATGTGCGGTGTGATAAATGAATGCGTAGATCCAGGATCTAGCAATGCATAAACCTTAAAAGTAAATAATGATAACACACCTACGACGACATTTGGAGAATCCCAAGCCTTCTGTCTTATTATGGCATAAACTCTGTCTTGAGACTGCAGCTGATTGCCTCGCACCTTAGTCCTCCCAGTAACACTTCCAGAACTCATTTTGCCTCTGCCACGAACTCTCTATCCAGTTCCACTGGCTCGACTCTGCTGAATAGTAGGTTATATTACTTTACTCCCATCCTACCAGACTGTGCTCCAGACATCAATGTACAATTTTTGATCTGATGATCATGTGAGCCACACCGAAGGCAGGCTCCTGTTAGTCTCTAGCATACACCACTGTGCTTATTCCCACAATACTGACAAGCTGGTAACTGACCTGATGTTGCACCTCTATTATTCTTAGTTTGAGTGAAACCACCCCTATGTCTGAATCCTGACTGTCTAGATCCAATTGATAGTCTGAATGCTTAGGTCAGACGTTTATTGAGCCTTCTGCTAGAACCACCCTGAGACTCACTGGGCCTCTTCTGACTAGTCTCTGATCTTTGCTCAAGCTGATTGTCCCTTAACAATTGCTCCATTCGAATCGAGGCTACTCTGAGCTTAGTGAAACTGCTCAGGTTAATAAGAGCTAGCCTTGTCCGAATCTCCATGTTTAGGCCGTCTTCAAATCTCTTGCATGTATCTGCCTCAGTAGGAATTAAGATAGAAGCATACATCATCAGCTCATTAAATCTGATCTCATAATTTTCTACAGACATTCCACCATGTTTCATATCCATAAACTCCTTCATCTTCCTATCCATGTATACCTGGGGCATATAATTTTCTCTGAAAGCCCTCAGAAAGTCTCTTTAAGTCAAAGTGCCAGGCCTGGTGGCACTGCCGGGAACAGTCTTCCACTATTGCTAAGCTGAGCCTTGTAGCAAGGAAATGGTATAGTCAAACCTCTCGTCCGACTCACAGTCCATCTGATCAAATACTTATTCTATCCTCACTAACCATCCTTTAGTTTCTGCAAGGTCCGTACTGCCATAAAAATCTACAGCTTCCTACTTTCGCAGTTTGTCGTACCTCCTTTCCCTTTTCTTAGGAATTCTTAGAGGCACTCGCTCAGGTCGAGATACTGACGACTCCTTATTGGCTCCTTTCGATCTCAGGTCAGCTGAGTGTTCTATTTGGTCACCTATATCGGATAACCTATAATACACAATAACTTCAATTACCATCCGATAATTCCACAACACTTCACACTTAATATCACCACATATCTTTATGGATGCCAAACCATACTCTGATACAAAAAATATAACACCCTATTCCTATCTGACATATGCACGTGCATCCATCGGGTACACTTGTACATACTTGATAGAAATGACATGTTAACTATCTCACCTTCACTATACATAATATGGCATCATAAACTAAACCATCAATCACACATTTTCTAAAGCCCAAAATGTTATCATATTATACCAAAAATCATAATTTACATTGTTTCATACAATACAATACCATCCATATTCTACAACATTATCTTATGAGTATAAACAACTCAGTACATACCAAATATTATAAACATGAAAGAAACATCTATGTTCTCAATCCCAACTGACTGACCTTTGAGCCATATCTGATTGTAACAGTTGCAGAAAATATGCTTCTATGGAGTCTTAAAAACTAGGTTGTCTCACTCTCGAACCTGAAAAGCAATGATGCAATTTTGATTAGTTTTGTGAACTCAACAGAGTAACCATCCTTGATGGTTCACTCATGTCATAAAACAAGATCAATTATAGCATGTAATCATACAGTTCAAATTCACTTGATAAGTATTAAATACTATCACAGATAAATCATTTCTCAGTTAAACAGTTCAATCATATAACAACATTCACACTGCTTTGCAAATCATTTAATGAATTCAAATTATATGCGGATGCGATATGTATGAGACTCACATTCATTTTATATTGTTATGACTGTATTCTTTTACAGTATCCTGAATTATTGGGCTCAGTCAGTCATTCTGTCCATTACCCAATATGGATATAGGGCTCATTAATCACAGTGCGCCATAGGCTCAAACCACGTATGCGGGAACTTAAAGCTCTTATCAGTAATAGTATCAGTAGCAATATCAGTCACAACTCCTTTATATTACATGCATTGGAATGAAATGCATGCCATAATTCAGTAATCAAATTCAATCATTTTCATTTGCAAGTATTATGGCAGTTCAACAGTTACAGTATCAATCACAAAAACAGTAGTCATCAGACTAGGTTTGGCATTCAACTTTTTAGTTGAGAATAAAAAAATCATTTAGGCAGACGCATTCACATTCAATCAACTCTTCCAATATCATTTCCATGTATCAAAACATCTCGAAAAAAGACTGTCCAGAATTTAGTACACAATCATCACATTTCAGTACAGCTTAATAGGATAGCAATACAGTTCAGTATAATTCAATAATATAAAAAACAAGGAGGTGAGACCATCTTAGGTTACTCACAGTATGCTCCAAACAACTATTACCTTGAAGTCCTGGCAATGTTTGGATGTTGTCTCTCAATACGCTCCTCTATACAGACAATACATACACATATCATAATATTGCACAATTATGTATTCATTACTGTAGATTTATGTATATTGAATATGTACAATGCATGTTCATGACAATTCCGAGTTTCTTATCATTAATCTTGTCACAATAATCATTTGGATATCCACATTTAATTGATTAACTCAGATTTGTTTAAAGGCACACTTTCCGTTCCATGTTGCACAATTATTTTCATAAGGAAAGTGAAGGAATTTGTTAACCCTTCCTTCTAACAAATTATTATCCTATGTCTTATTTCTCTATTGATACTAAGATCATTCCATTTGGTTCATTATTCTATGAGTTATGCTCAAAATACCACAAACTATGTACATTTGAAATTTTGGCTAATGCATGATCATGCATTCAAGTTGTACAACCCATATCTCTTAATTAAAATATCCAAAAATTACAAAATTTATACCAATTTAAAGCTAAGAGAATAAGATAAAACTTTGGTGCAGACACCGTAGTCTAATTCGGTTTATATAAATACAGTTTATTCAATAATATCAAGACATGATTTCTGTCCCTGGTAGTGCTACAGCCTAAGCCAAGACTCAATTTTATGCCAAATTTGAAAGCCTTAGAGACATAATTAAAATTCAAATTCTACAATAAAGATGTAGAAATATGTATCTAGTTTAATCTAAAGCAATAATCGACTCATTTATAAATCTACATATCAAGTTGTAATCAAAATACCGAAGCATGTGCATGAAAATTCTCTAGTTCTTAACATTCCAACAGACTTCCACACTTTCATTCTATCAATCATTTTCAAATCAATTCAGATAGCTCTAAATTTTCATGGAGAGAAATAGAAATGTCTTAGGAATCTATTGGTTCAATATTCAAGTCATTTGGAGGTCACATAAAAAAGTTATAGCCAAAGACTTAAAGATATTCAGTAAAAATACCCTAGTTCATAAACTCATACATGTAAACCATCACCTTTCTCTCTCCAAATTAATAAAATGCAGCTTCTTCTTCTTCTCCTCATCAACCCAGTTTCATAACTAATACATATACTACATAAACCATCTTTTCTACTTCCATCTCAATTAAACCTAACACAAATAAATCAAAAATCCAAAATTTTATACATACATATCAAAAACTGTATTGTTCATGTAAGCATATTCCATTTTTCTACTTCTTTCTTCCATCTTCATTCCACGTTTTTTTTGTCATTTTAATCCTTCTTAAAACACAACACCACACTACTCTATGTTCTCTTTAACTGTGGCCTCATTTAAATCCATCTATAACAATACCCAAACATTATGCATATATAGTGAAAAACGTAGCATACGTTCATCAACTTTTTTGCATATATGTTTCCGCATGTCTGTTGATATCCAACAACAACCTCATTTCATCGTATAGTTTTCTTTCTTCTTTTTTATCTTCTGAATCTTCCCGTTTTCATTACAACTTACTATTTATATCATCTCTAAACATTCACATAAGTATACGGTTAAACAACAAAACACCGTGAATAACCACTATTTTCTGCACTTTTCTAACTTTAATGTGATGCATTTCTTTTCACTTTCCTCTACACTTTCACTTCATTTAACTCCTTTCTACATTAAGACCTCACCAAATCCTCATTCCTTACTATCAAACTCATTTTAGTTCATTCAAACATTTCCAAAAACATTCACATATATCAACAAGAAAAACATAGCATGAACACCGTAAACATCTAGCCATTATTTTCTATAATTATAATTATTTCACTAATCTCCATTTAAATCAAAATATCACAATCTCGATACACTTTCTGCTCATTCCCTAAATTCAAAAATTCTTCATCTACTCTATGCATCACATTCATTCACCGAAACTATACTACTTAAACTTCTTATGCATGTATATATATATATATACATTATCAGAGTTACTTACTTGATTTAGCAATATTGCCAACGGAGAGAGTGAATCACTGACACAAGAATAACAAGTTTATGCTCGGTGTTTCATGAACAAGAAGTAAGTTTGATAACAGTACTATTCTTGGTGATGAACAACGAGAGAGAAAGAGAGCTGCAGGGAGACAATGTCTAAACCATATATCTACGTGTTCTCTTGCATGGTTTACATTTATCACTGTTTCATGTTGCCATGTGCTACGCATATATATAGGCTCATCAATTTAATCAGCCTACATGTCTCAGTATAATTGGTCCATATTTCAATATTCAGAAATTCCCAAATTCACCAAAAATTTCAAAATAATACTATTAGCCTCCAAATAAATCTTTAACACCAATATGTCACAATTCACATTTTAAACTACATTAATCAGTCAATTATACCCAGAAAATGTCAATGAATGTATGTACAAATAATTGTAATGTGTAAGATCAATAATATCGTGTATGTGTATGTGTATGTCACATTATGCATAAGCATGAATTATGCTTCCTAATTCTCATTAATCTCTAATAAACACCATTTTAACTTTAATTCAAGTAACAGGAAGTTATAATTAACCTTAATTTTTAGGGTTTAGTTATAACAAAATCTAAAATTTTACAATTACAACTCAAAATTTTAAAATTGACAGTAAAATACTTGAACTTTTAAGTTTTCACAAAAAATATCCAATGTAAATCTTTCTATTAACAAAATTGACTTGGTTATTAAGTTTTACGTGGGATGTTAAGTGTAAATGAAATTCCACTTTAGCTTCATCAAAACCGTAAAACCTAGAAAGAGTATAGAATTGAGAAATAAAATTAGTCAATGGTTCACTAGAAGAGGAGTTAATAAGTGTGCAATTTGTCAGACTAATTGATTTTGTAGTCTCCCTCTATATTCATCCTTCATCCAAATTTTAATGTTTTTAGATAATAAATGACATGCATTTGGGTTATGTATTTGTAGTTAGTAAATTTAAAGATCATGAATTTGGTTTCCAGACTATCATCACCATCAAAATAAACTATAATTTTAAGATTTGTTCTTAGAGATTTTTGTTGCTTTTCTTTTCTTTTATTGCAAGTTCTTTTAGTCCTTGAATTTGCTAGGTTGAAAACATGGTCCAGTTCTGGATGATGAAAGACATGCTCTGGATGATTTATTCAAAGTTTTCCATCACGAAGGGTTTTTATGACCAAGAATACGTAGGGACGACAGAGTTCATGACACTATGAACTGACTTTCTATATGGATTATCTCCTCAACACTTCTGGCTTACGATCAACATTAAAAACAATTACGACCTAAGCAAATCTAAGGCATCTACACTATGACATCCCATGCTAAGATACATCCATGGTATTCTGAATCACATACTGAAGGGGTGATAGTTAGGAGTCGTCAGGAACATGGAAGTGTATTACTTGTGGAGCATGAGTGAGGCTTCTTTGAAGCTTTTTTTTATTATTTTGAAACCTAAAGCTTATTTACACTATTTGATTGTTTGAAACTTGAAAATTTGAAAGGTTCAATATTTCTTTAACAAGAGGTACACGATGAATGCTTGAAATTGATTCAAAAATAATAATCTACAATCATAGAAAAAGAAAAAAAAGAAAAAAATATAGTACAATTGGTTTTATAATGAATGGACTTATATGCATAATGTAACAAGTTTCTTGTAATGTTTCTTTTGTAAATTTCCTTCAAATTAACACTTTTTATTACCCAATTATGGCTTACCCAAGCCTCATTCTAACCTGATAAAGACCTTTTGATTTTTGTCTATAATTTATATAAATGGTGAAGATGTGATAATATTACAAACCCATATTAAAAGTTCCACTATGTATTGATTTGAGAGTTTGATACTTTTCACCCTAAACACTAAAGTGAATTAAGTGAAATCTTGGTGAGGGTGTAATGGTTTATGCTTTTGATTTCAATAAGGTTATTGATATGATTACTCTTAATATTGACTTATGAAGTTGGTTTTAGGATAACTTAACTCCAATTATATGTTAATTTGATTAATGTGATAATATGATTTATACTATGGATGGACAAGTTAAGATTAATGAAGGATAGATGTTGTAAGACTTATTATTTTGATTATGGTTTGCTTGAGAATAAGCAAAAACTAAATTGTGGGAATATTTGGTAGATACATATTTCACTATATTTATATACCTATATTTGATGCATTTTGCTTGAAATTTTGTTATTTTATTATATCTTTGATACTTAATTCATTTTAAGTGTATTTATAGGTTATAGTTGCCTTTATAGACTAAAAAGAGAAGAATTCGGATGAAATACCACTTAAAACAAAGATTTGAAGTAAATAAGAGATACATGACCTTGTCTAAGCCTGTGTAAGTCTCTCAGCTTATGCAGAATCATAAATTTTGGAGATTTTGGAATATCCATAGTCTAGTATATGCCTGTAGATCTTCTAGAATCCTAAAATTTACTATAAAAATACATGAGCGAAGGCCCATTAAATGGAGCAAACTTTTGGAACCAATTCCAACCATAAAGAATCTTTAAAAGGGATAACATTGATCCAGGAACGTGGAGAACATGAAGAAATAATCAAAAGATCCAACAGATTACAACATCGAACCTCAAACTTGCAAGAAAAACTCTTTATTTTCTATTCATTTTTCTTCTAGTTTATCTTTTATTTCATTTTCTGTCATGTGTAACTAAATGTATTTAGAGTCTGAGTGTGATAAACCCTAGTTAAGATAACAATATGTTTTGATTCTTTTATTTAATGCAATTGTTTTGATTGATCTATTGTGATTTAATTATATGTTATATATATTTTGATAGATCCAGAATATTGGTACATAATCTAATTTTATAACATAGAGATTGAGAAATCTTATATATGAATATATCTATGATAATTGAAAGGAGTTGATCGTAAACCTAAAGATAGGTTGGCATAAACCCTCTGGTTAGGGTTAAAACTAATAACAAAATTCACAAATCAATAAGGCAATCCCATAAATTTTAACTTGAATGATTTTGGTTAATAAACCTATGGATTAATCATTAGTAAACTCAAAAGAATTATTAATATAAGATAGGAATTTCTACAGTCTAATAGTCAATAAAACAATTGCGCGATAAAAAATTAATTAATTAATGATTTTTAGGGGGATTCACCACCTAGACACTAATCTTTGATATTAAGTTTTCTAAGCGATTTCCTTTGTTCTTTGTTTATTATTATTTCCTATTTTATTTTGACTGTTTAATTTTTATTTTTTTATTAAAACCAAAATCTAATCAATAGGCTAGATAATAGAAGAAAGGTAATCACTAGCAATCATTGTCTTTGTGGGATTGACCCGTAATTATCTGTGCTAGCTACATGAAAATCACTTCCAATATAGATTCTTAGTAAGGATTTCTGTAGGATCCATAATAATTGACATCTAATATAAATTGGGCATGGAGTTAATTGGGACCTATATTTTGAGTCCTTTCTCTAAAATCATGCAAAAAATTTTCCAACTTCACTAAAATTTGTTTAAATTTGTTCCTTCTGCATTGGGGAGATTAACCAAACTCTGAAAATAAAATATAAACCCCATTAAGTATCAAATTTAGTTCAAACTATCTAAATACAAGGAATAACACTCTTAAAATCTTGCTAAAAACATTTCTAATTAGCACTTTTCAATTCCTCCTTACTTAAGCATTAGTTTGACATCAAACAAACCAATTTCATCACTTTTAAGTTAAATAGTGGTAACTCCAACAAATATTTTAATAAATCAATCAAATTAATCAAGACTTTTCATTATTCATTTAATTGTAAAGTTTATTAATTTTTAGGTATTTAACTACTTGTATCAAGTCGTAAATCAATTCAATTTAACTTTATAATTATTTAAACTTTAAACTTAATCTACTAAATTCAACCTCATACATAAAGTGAATATACATAAGAGAGATGCTTCAACATTTAAATATTTCGTATTTCTTATTAATTGAAAATTGCAATACTAACTTTAAATCAATGCAAGAAAATTTAAGGCTTGATTGAAAAGTTACCTAATAATTTGAATATGAAAGTAAACACCATGTCATAAATAGTCTTGGTTACTCAATTAGCTCACCATTTCAAATGGTTACTAACACCACTCATTAACTTCAACCTTTTACTTGTTTTGAAGCTAGTGTAGTGAATTTATTTTATGCTTATTTATTCACAAACTTTTTAATATGATACAAAAAATGCTTTAAAAGAATTCTCTTCTAATTCATTTGTATATCCAATTTATACAAAAAGTATTATGGTGTAAATTAAGTATTCATTTTCAAAATTATTGAAGCAATTTAAAATTAACTTAATCATTAATGCTTATGACTATTTGCCTAAACAAATTAAGTTACAATAACAACCAATTTTATAATGAACCAAACTTATAATGAATTGTCTTAATCTATATTATTTCAAAGTTAAAAATTTTCTTATAATTGTTCCTTATTAAGTTAACTGAAATAGATTGATAAGAATAACATACAGGGCCCATAAGTAATTATTTTCCTTCCCCATACTTGAGCTATAAATTGTTCTCATTGTACACAACATACAAAAATAATGAAAAACTAAGAAATAAATTGGAATGAAGAAATTAGGATAACTGGTACTCCTCTAGCAATAAAGGGCTTTATAGTTGTAATATGAGAAGTATGAACTAGTGGTGGGTATTAGACGTATACAGGTGTTTTGTAGCATAAGGTAAATATGGACCTATATTATATATCATTTTACCTATATATCCTTCAAAACTCTGTTAAATCTCTTCGTGTATAAAATAGTCTTAACCGAAGAGTGAAAGAATGAAAGGTATTCTCTTTTATTTTCTCTCACACAAACTCTTAAGATATATATATATTGAATCTTAAAGAGATAAATATCATAGAACATAAAAATTTGTCTCTTAAGGAGATAAATACCATAGAAAATGAAAATTTGACATAGTATTACTACATGAGAGCCCTAAAGATCTTAAGAGGTTGTGTGAGAGAAGATAAGAGAGAATACTTAAAAAAGAGTGTGTCATTTCTTAATTTTACAATTCTCACATATGAATAAAATACAAAAGATTAAGTATATTACAATTTTAGTACATGTCATGATTTGAAAATTTTAAAAAAGCTTTGATGCTAAAAAAGAAAAGCCTAACAACCATAACAAATGGATTAACTTGTCATAGTAAAAGCACAAATTCCTACTAAGAATCATTTAATCACAAATCATGTTGTTGGTATTGCATTAATTTAATGAGATAATTTCTCGACCATAAAGATCACTAAAAAGAATTAAAATATTTATCAAATTGCTTCAACATGTATATGACTTAGGATAAGGCCTTCTATTATACCTATTCTTTTCTTAACACTTAATGTAAAAAGCATGACCTTGTACATAAGGAACATTTGAATTGTGTCATATTTTTAATTAGTTATAATGGGGTAAATGGCCTATGACATTTTCATTAGTTAGGCTATGATCTTTTATTAAAGCATAAGTTAAACATATGTTTTGATACATAATTGCTTAGTGACCTATGTCATATGGAGAATAATCAATAAAGATTGACATGGCATATAATATAAGAGTGTCTAAGATCATTTTCTCTTATAAACTTATAAAAAATAATGTTAAATTAAACTTAGAGGGAACGATGGCTTTCATATAGAAATACAATAACTCCAACATTTTTCTTTGATGTATTTTCCAGAAACACCAAATTTATAGCCTAAATTGGTGAATTTATCTTTGGGTAAAGATTTATTCATATATTATCCACTTGCTCCAATAAAGAATAATGTCCAAGTTTTATTTCTCCCCCCTCCCATGCTTCTCTAATAGTATGAAACTTCATTTTAAGTTATTCTTTTTTATTGTTATACATATCTCTATCAACGTAAAAATAAGTATTAGTTATAATGCAGTAAATGGCCTAGGACATTGGCGTTACTTAAGGCTATGTTCTTTTATTAAAGCATAAGTTAAACATATGTTTTGATACACAATTACTTAGTGGCTTATGCCATATGGAGAATAATCAATAAAGATTCCATGGAATATGACATAAGAGTGTCTAAGATCAATTTCTCTTCTAAACTTATAAAAAATAATATTAAATTAAACTTAGAGGGAAGGATGACTTTCATATAGAAATACAATAACTCTGATACTCTTCTTTGATGTATTTTCCAAAAACTCCAAATTTATAGCCCAGACTGGTGAATTTATCCTTGGGTCAAGCTTTAGTCATATGTCATCCACTTGCTTCAATAAAGAATAATGTCCAAGTTTTATTTCTCCCCTTTCCCATGCTTCTCTAATAGTATGAAACTTGATTTTAATATGCTTGGTTCTCTTATGTTCTTTTTTATGGTTATAACATATCTCTATCAATGTAAAAATAAGTATAATATTCCTATTTCATCCTAAGGTTAATTATCAACTTCCTTAACAATATGCATTACTTTAAAGCACCAATAATACAAACATACTCTTATTCAATTGATTACTGAGCAACCATTTATTATTTCTTCAAATGCCAAGTAAACATAATCCTACTAAAAGAAAAGACACTAGTAAGAAGTGCTACTTGCATCATTAATAGAATTGACTCAATCTCTTTGAATATACCCCCCCATCAAGCTAGTGCTCCTTCCTTTTTGAATATTAGTACCTGTTTGGATGGGCTTATATTAGTAGATCTTTTAGCAGAAGAGCT
>JANSVA010000005.1:39551481-39584906 GCA_025504915.1 Erythroxylum reticulatum
TAAATCTAGAGATCGTATCCTAGGTTGTTCGGTGGTTAGGTTTAATTAACGATCATATCTTGATTAAACAAAACCTATGGGAAAACTCGGGTTAATTTTTAACCCACGATTAATAGTTGCTAGGAAAGGTTAAAGAACAACAAATTAATAAAATATGCTTAATTAGGGTACAGGTTGAGGTTGAAGCAAAGAATCGGGTCCCTACCGAATTCCCCACATTTATTTTTTACATGTTTTCTTTAATTTGATTTTATTAGTTAGATTCATTTTATTGTCTTTTTCGAAAAATCCAAAACCCCCTTTTTCCTAAACACTGGTTAATTTCATTTCATAAACTTTACACACACTCTCTGTGGGATCAACCTAGACTCGCCACTGCTATAATAGTAGTCTAGTTATTTCATTTTGACTAGTGTAACGATTTGTGGTCAATGGAGTAATACTAGAGTACTATAGCATATTATAGTAAACAGAGGGCCCATTAGCATTTTCCTTCATAAGGAAATACTAAAGCTCCTTGAGATAGATTGTAACTATTGTACATAGTTTGAGGAGGAGGTGTTGAAAGCGTAATTTGGCACGTGTTGGAGAATATCCAAAATACCTTGGAAAAGTGGAAAATCTAAAGCCATCTATCTTCTTTAATCACCTGCTATACTTTAACATTAGTTAGAATTATAGTTCTTAGAGTTAAAAATTCTCTAAGCTCATATAGAGGATTGAGCAATGCCAATTTTCAAGCCAAAAATTAGTTGTTTCTCTATTCCCAATCTTATGTTTCACCTGAGGTTGTATAAAGGTTTTGGTTTTCAAAATTTTTTGAAAGGTGTAATAGAGTGACTACCTACACTTCATAGTATAAATACTCTCATTGTTTAAGTGGTGGTAGTGACCCCACCTTACCCATAAGCATTCCTTTCCCATACAGATTCTCTATAGTCTCTTGACTTTGGAATTTTTTTATATATAGAAATCAGACCAAGACCACTATATTCTTTAGGAGTATAGAGCATGCTCCATTTTGCACTTGAAACCTTTGTATTACTTCTAGTCTTTCCCCAGATGAAGTCCTTACTTGATTTATCAATATTTTTTATAACATTGCTAGGTAGAGCATTAAGTAAGCACCAATATAGATAGAGACTGTTGAGAATGGACAGTCAATTTTAACCTTCCTTTATATAATAGAAATCTGTTACACCAGGAGTTGATTCTTATCTACACTGAGTTTAATAAAGGAGTACAAGTAGATGCACTTAGTCTTTTGGTGGAATAGGGACCCCTATGTATTTGAAAAGCAATTATTTCAATTCTAATCCTCATAAGGGGGAAATCAATCTCCTACTTTGATTTGGATTAACAAATACATAAATAGAGTTTTTCCTTATATTGAAATTCAAATTATAAATAGCTTTGAAGTCCTTTAGTGAGCTTAGAAAAAGTATCAATAAAGTTATAATATGCCTCATAAAGCATCAAGAGATTATCAATAAAGGATACTTGTGAAATTCCTAGCTTGCCACATCTATGATGAAATTTAAAACCAGGATTCTTAATAGCCTTTAGTGAGGTGATTCTATAGAGAACTTCCATTGCAATTGCAAAGAGATAACAAGAAAGTGGATCCCCTTGTCTCAGACCATGAGCAACTCTAAATTGTTGTGTAAGCTCTTTATTGCAATAATTAAATATGAAAAAATGTAAGCATTGCTCTGCCCAATAAACTTGTTAGCATATCCAATAGCTTGTAAAATATTCAAAAGAAATTCCTAATTAACAGATCAAATGCTTTTGCAAACTTAATCTGTAATGCACAACTATTGAGTTTATTAGAATTATAACCTATAAATAGTTCTTGAGCCAAGATTTTGTTATCATGAATGATTCTACCATTAATTTAAGCCCCATGATAAGAATTAATGAGAGTAGCCAGAGTTTTCTTCCACCTATTTGCCAGAATCTTAGAAATTACCTTGTAAATTACATTAGAATAATCTATTGGCCTATAGTCATTAAGTGAAGAAAGACTAGGTGATTTAGTATTAGACAAACAAGTTTCTTTTTAAGCTTAAGTAATAGCTTAACATTTATAAAAAATCTTATATCACTATATCAGTCCCCAACTTACCAGTCTGCTTGTATATGGCTTGGAAAAATATCACTTTGAACTTATCTGGTCTTGGAGCTTTATTAAGAGGAAAGAAGAATAGTAGATTCTTTTACAATTACATACTCTATTAATGTAAAACGCTGATTATAAGGTAGTGAGGTATTGAGATTAGTTACTAGGTCTTCATAAAATTTAAAGGTCTTACTACTTCTCCCTATAATGTTCCTGAAGTGTTTTCTAGCTATCTCCCTGATTTCATATTGATCATTCACCAAATTACCCCTCAGGTCTTTCAAAGCTAGGATCCTGCTTCTATTCCTCCTTTTTTTTATTTACACTATGGTAAAACTTAGAGTTTCTGTCCCCTACTTGTATTTATCTAATCTTGGCCTTTTGATTTAGTTATGAGGTGTATATTTCTAGTACACTAAATTATTTCTTCAATCCCTCCAATTCCATATTTTTGAGATAAGGGGTCTCTAAGGCTTCTTTTATATAATTTAACTAATATAAAGCTACAATATTTTCATTTTTGATGGATCAGTAGCATTCTTCATCGATATCACATAACCTACCTTGATAGCTTTCAATATCTGAGTACATTTATAAGCATATATACCCCTACAATTAGTCTTCAAGTCATTAATAACTTAATAACCAAAATTTGGATGTTATAACAATGAATTGAACAATATGGATGGAGCTCTATTTCTTGTTGTCAAGACATTCAAATCAAGGAGTATAGGTGAATGATCTAAAAATAAAGGGTTACCAAAAATTACAAAACTATTTGGAAATTTATTTGGCCATTAATTATCTACCATGCATCTATCAAGTTTCTTTAAATAAGTTTTCTTTCACTGATTAGGGTTTACAATTTACGGCTTTTAGTTATAACTGGAGAGAGAGTAACTAACCTTAGAGTCAGGCAGTTGAAAAATTAGATTTAGACATCACTCGACTAGAATAAACCATTAGGAAAGCTCGGTGTAACAAAGAAGAAGAAATCGGGAAGACAAAAAAGGTTGAGAAATTTCAGTAGGATTTGGACCACAGAGCGAACCAAGGGTGACAATAGAGGACCCTTATGGACTTTATGAAACCAGGGTTCAATGGGGGCTAATCTAGGAGTAGCTAGACCACTAGTACAAGCCGCATCATCAGAAATTAAACTTGCTCTCTTAAACATGCTTCAACAGAATGTGTAATTTTATGGACTAGCAAACGAAGACCCTAACGTACACATAGTGAACTTTTTAGAAATCTGTGATACCTTTGGGTACCATAAGATGCCAAAAGATGCAGTTAGAATTAGGCTCTTTTCCTTTACCCTTAAAGATAGAGTAAAGGTTTGGTATCACTCCTTTAACCTTGCCAATGTTACCACTTGGGATCAGTTAGTCCGCATCTTTTTAGATAAATATTTTCCCTCGACTAAGGCCACTAAGATCATCAAGGAAATCACTAACTTCCAACAAGGTGACGGGGAATCGATCTATGAAGTGTGGGAACGATACAAGGATTTGCAACAAAAATGCCCACATCACAACTTACCCAAGGAATTTTTATTGCAAAAGTTTTATAATGGCGTTACCCCACATAAGAGAGGAATGATCAATACAGCTTCAAAAGGATCATTAATGAGGAATACAGTTGATGAAGTGGAAGAATTAATAGAGGAGATGGTGAGTAACAGTTGTTTATAGATGAATGAGCGGAGTAGACAAACTACTAGATTCTGTGAACAAAAAGGAATTATATTTGTTGATCAAATGACAAAAATGCAAAGAAGGATTGATAACTTGACTGGACAACTCAATAACATGAAGCTTCGTCCTCAACTCCGGTGATGGACATACAACTTAAGTGTGAACTCTGTGGAAAATTGGACCATGACACAGTGGACTATTTCTTAATAAAGGAAGGTGATTTAGAGAAAATGAATTACGTAAGAGCCCAGTATGGATGAGGAGGGTGAAACAACCCCTACTCCAACACTTACAACCCTGGGTGGAAGAATCGCCCTAACTTCTGTTGGATAAACAATGCGGGAGGACAATTCAGACCTCAAGGACAACCGAGCTTCCAATAAGATAAACCGAGCTCAATGAAATCTAAGTTGGATAAGATTTTAGATAAGATTGGAGACATAGAGGATGTACATATGAGGCTTGAGAGCAAATTTGAGCAAGTTGCTAAGAACCACGCCTCTTCAATACATAATCTAGAGGTCCAAGTAGGTCAATTAGCTGAAGAAATATCTACTTAGAATGCAGAAACCCTTCTAAGTAATACCGAGTCTAACCCAAGGGAAAGGATCATGGCCATCCCTCAGTCCTAGGAAAAGAAACTTGCTCATACAAAAGAGAATAGGGATAAAGGAAAAGGACAAGTAATTGTGGAGCTCCTTCCAAGTGAGCTCGAAATTGAGCCAATCAAGGAATCTCGACCTAAATTGCCATATCTTATTTTAGCGCAGTGGAAATCATTGTCAAGTAGGGTAATAAGGAATTCTGAGGAGGTTGACTTAAAAAAGATTGAGAACATAATGGAACACTTACAAATGAGGCTCACAATAACGACATCGATGAAGAAGGTTAAGGAGCCCGAAGCAGAAGAAAACCCCAACATAGTATAGAAGTAAGAGGATCCAGGGGATTTTTATATTCCTTACAGTATAAATGGAGTCAACATAGATAAGGCATTCGTGGATTTGGGAGCGAGTATCAATATGATGCCCTACACCTTTATTCAAAAGTTGGGGTTAGGAGAGTTAGTACCCACAAAAATGTTTGTAAAGATGGTCGATAGAACAGTCCATTAATCGAAGGGGAATATTAAGGATGTGCAAGTACAAGTTGATAATTTTACTTTTCCGACATACTTTTATATATTAGATATTGGAGAAGATGTATAAACCCCTATGGTCTTTGGAAGACCATTCCTGGCCACTGCTCGCTCAATCATTGATGTTGATGGGATGTAACTATCTCTAAAAGTAGGTAAGCAGCAAGTAACCTTCAAAGTGTCAAAGAAAGACAACAATCCTCCTTTACTTCTAACTAATGGCAAGGAACTTGAACCTTGAAGGCAATGGGAAGATATTGTAGATCCTGGGAGTGCTTTCAGTAAGAAGCGATCGTGGAGAAGAAAGCAAAAGAAGGAGAGCCACAACGAAGGTGGAATCAAAGACATGGTAGCTCATGTGCAAATTGTTAGATTAATGACTACACTGTCATTACACCACTCATCTGAACCACCATGAGCAAAAGAAAAGCATCGAGCTACCGATGTGAAAAGAAGCATTGCATGGGAAGCAACACATGCAATTTTAATTTCCTTAAATTATTTTAAAAAAGTTTGAATTCCGTAGTTAGATTATTTCGTTTTCAAATAAAATCAGAAGGCATAGGACGTCGACATGAATTCTATGATCGATGAAGTAAGCAAAGATTTTAAAAGAGCCAAAAGGAGTTAAGAAGGGATTTAGAAAAGTGGAGAAGGACAGAAGAAGAAGAAGAAGAAGAAGAATTCAACTTGGTGAAAACATTGTAGGGCATAATTGTGGCTTGCAGTGAGGTAAAAATGACAAACACTCGCATTTCACTTTAAATTTTTACCATTTTACCATCCAATCACTAACTTCATTTTTTTCACTCACTTTCAATTTCACTTTATCACTCTAAACTTTATCTCTCCAATCACTCTCACTTCTCTCTCCAAAACTTCAAACCTCTAATTTTCTTTGACTTTTACCAACTCACAAGCCAATATGCAGCGCATCAAGTAAACAGTAAAGCGTGATCAATTAGTAGCGCAGATACAAGTCTCAGGATGAGGGAAGAGGAACAGAGCAACTGATTACAGAGTACGTTTCCTGAACTTCTCAGATAAGGAAGGTACTTGTTTCCATTCCCTTTGTAGTAAACAAATTATGGTTCCAAAATATTTTCACTTCTTCTATTTAAAAAGACTAAGTCCATGTTCATAAAAAGTTAATAAAAATATAAATGTGTTTTTAAATAAAACCTACCGAGCTTGTAATAGTTTAACTTTTCATGAAAACGTATAAGGATTAGTTACAGAGTTGAACAACCAAAGAATTATTAATGAGTGTGTGCAATTGAGAAGGGTAAACAATTTAACCCTTGAGTTTGGATTAATATGTATATTTAGTTCAGAGCCCCAAAACACAAATTTTGCATGTTAATGATTTGAAATGACTTGAATGATTGTGTTTTAAGTTAAATTTATTTCATGAAGTTGAAGCCATTATCTCATTAATGCATTGTGTACTGTGTGAATTAGTATGTGTTTGTTGTTTTGTTTGCTTGAGGATAAGTAAAATTTTATGTGTGGGGATGTTGATAAGTGTGAAATGCATCATGTTTTAAGGTATAGTTTAATATGTGTTTATATGTTTATTCAATTGTTTAGTATGTATTTTAGGAAGAATTGTGTTAGTTTGTGAATTATTTGTGTTTAAGTGTTTTTATGGGTTAGTATAAGCATTTGAGCTTAATTATTATGTATTTGAGCTTTCTTGATGTGTTTATTAGCGTTTCAGGGTCAACAGCCAAGAACGAAGAAGTTTTATAGAGACTTGGACTGAAACATCAGCCCACAATTGTGGCCTATCTGCCACGATCGTGACAGAAGCATAAGACTTGGCCCATGATTGTGGCCTGCCAGCCACGATCATAACAGAAAGCATACAAGTGGCCCATGATCGTGGCCTACAGCCTGCATCGAGAAGACGCCCAGATACAGATTTTTCGGACCTTTTGACTTTAGAAAAACCCTAGGGCTACCCAGAACACATTAAGTATATAAATAATGAGACAAAATAGAGGAGGAGTTTTTTTGCATTAGCCACCATCACAAAACCTTAAAGAGAGTTCATCAAGAGATTTAGAAAGAGACGAAGGAAGAGAGACATGGTAAAGAAGTCTACACATTACTTCCTGAAACAGGAGGTTTCCCATCGTTGTTGCCTCCATCATCTATTCGAATATATTTTCTAGTGTGTTTCCATTTTTATTCATGTATAGAATTGGAATAACTGTTGAGATAGGATTAAAGAATGTTGAGGATTGTTTAAACTCACATTCGGGTTATTTTTATCTTTGTTTCAATAAAAATCTTATTGTTTATATGAATTGGATTCATTGTGATTGATTTCTACATTTTCATCAATCAATAATAGACTGAAAGGGTGAATGAACGAAAAATAATTAAATTAAGCTAACGATAGTTAGGTAATTTAATAAGAGCGAGAAATAATCAAATTGGCAATTATGTGATGAGAGATCTTATATAGGTTCCCGTAGCCTAATGGAAAATTGTGAATTGAGAAATTGCAATTTTCCATAATTTGATTAGGGTTTATAATTTAGGACTTTTGGTTATAACTCGAGAGAGAGTAACCAACCCTAGGATAGTCCCAACTAATAATCCAACATTTCATAATTAATTAGGTTAATGTTAAAGATAGGTAAAAATTTCCCCTTTCTCTTAATTGGTCTAACATCTCATAAATAATTAGATTAACGTTGAAGATAGGTAAAAATTTTCCCTTTCTCCTAATTGGTAGTTCCTTAGGTGGATTCTTAGTGTGTGCATCATAATTTGTTGATTTGTTAATATTTCGTGATTTATTCTGGAGTTGAATTGGTTGATTGAATTGATTGATTGAATTGCGCTATTGTTTAACTTAGTTACAATTGAATTTTTGCAATTTGTTTCGGCCTTAGAATTTAGGATTAAATTAACCCGTAGTTCCTTAGGTTGATTCTTGGTGTGTGCAACATAATTTGTTGATTTGATAATATTTCGCGATTTATTCTTGATTTGAATTGGTTGATTGAATTGATTGATTGAATTGCGTTATTGTTTAGCTTAGTTACAGTTGAATTTTTACAATTTGTTTCGGCCTTAGAATTTAGGATTAAACTAACCCTCCTCATGGGATTAACACCTTAGATACTACACGAATGAACTTTACGCTTGTGGAATATTGAGGTTAAAATATTAAAACTACACATATCGAAAAATCACGATCAGTTCCATATGAAGAAACTACTATTGAACCTCAAGTTCATCACAACAAAACTAGTTGTAAGACTAGATATGTAACATCCTGTTTCCATACTAAGAGTTAGAATCCTAGATTTCAGTAATTGAAAAAAATATCAATAAGAGATTAGAAAAATGCATTTCATGCTCATGCATAATGTTAGCATACATGCACGTGAATTTGAATTTTTGCATACATTAAAATGACAGTACATGTATTCATTGACATATTCCGGGTATAATTAATTTATATATGTGACATGTGATTTTTATTGAGAATTATGGTTTATTTGTGTTGAAATTTGATTTGGAGAGTATATTTATTGACTTAGAGTTGTTGGTGAAATATGTGAATTTTCCAAAATTTAAGGGTAATTATGGACTAGAAAAAATGCTAAATGGCAAGTCAATTGATAAATGGAAATAGAAATAAAAGTCAAATGATATTGAAGAATTTTATTGATGAATTTAGAATTTGTGAGAATATGATATTGAAAATGTAGAGAAAATTGGAGTAAATTTTGGAGTTGATTGGACTAGTTTAATAAGAAAAACTAGTTTAAAGCTTCAGGAATTGGACAAATGGACAAGTGACAAGTGTCACTTATCAAGCCAAGTCTTAAAACCACGTTTCTTTTAAACTTGAAAGACCAAGTTACTGTTTGTTCTTGTCTTAAAATATCTTCTTTGTGGCTTTCTTCTTGAAACTTCTTCTTCTTCATGGATTTCTCACCAAACTTTCAGCAAAGTTACACCTTGCTTTCAACTATCTTTTACTAATCCACTTTGTTATCTCTTTCTTTTGCCACAAATAAACCTAACACAATCCAATTCAAGATGATGTACGTGGGTTGCATGAGAGGTTAGGGCTTCTTGATGTTTTGAAGAATTTGGAGTTTTAGTAAGTAAGTATCATGTTAAATCCTTATGAGTTGTTAGTATATGAGATAAAAATGGTGATTACTTGACATTACATGATCATGAGAAAAATGGTCATTTTCATATACACCGTGGATATATAGATGTCTTATTTGTGTGACTTGATGATCAATATGTATTAAGATGGTGTTGAAATGATTTTTGAGTTTGAAAGGTCAATGAAAATATATATATATATTCCGTTTTCCTGTGTATAGGTGAATTCTTTCGTTGTTTTAGAGATGTGTTAAAATGTGTTTAGAGTTAAGGAAATGGTGTAAGGTGATGTTGTGATATGAGAAAGAATGATTAAAAGGATAGTTAGAGAAGATAATGGAGAAGGTGAAGAAAATGCAAAATGCAAAAAAAAAAAGAAGTGCAGAAGCTAGGATGAACATTGGTATATGAATGTTCTGTTTTTGATATTTATAAGTAATAATGGATTTTGATTTGTTTGTGAATGATAATGATCTGAGAATGAAGAGGAAATGAAGTAGAAAAGATGATTTATGCATAAGATGTTTTAGATGTAAAATGTAGGAGCTAAAAATCTAGAAAAAGTGAAAGAAAAATTTCTGGAGTATGATAGTTGTAATGTTTCCACTAAACGTGCATCTGTATTTTAGCTATATCTTAATCTGTATACATCCAAATGTGATGATTTTAATTTTAGATTAAAGTAAAGACGTGTGGATATATTTTTGATTGGGAATTGATTTCGAATTCTATCTCTAATAGTTTCAAACTTTGGCTTGACGTCAAGTATTATGTACTGTCGTGGTTTGGGAACAGTCTGTAGTTCTTTTCGTATAACTTGAAGAATATTGAACCAAATTGCTCGACATTAGTTCTATTAAAAAGTTAATACATAAAGGAACAAATTTTTATAGAATGTTTGGCCTAAATTCTTCATTTTCATTGTCAAAATGACCGTGTAAAAGTGACCCAAAAGTTTGTTTTGGGAAGAGAGGAAGAAGAAACGAAATTAGCTAGTTCAGAGGAGAAGAAGAAAAGCACGATCGTGCTTTTGCAAGATCATGACTTTTCTAAAGATTTTGAGAGTCACTTCCTTCATGATTGTGACAATTGAAATGTGTTAGAATTTCACGATCGTACTCTTGCACGATTGTGACTTCTATGGTTAGTGATGGGAGATAGACGCAAACATCCTTTGATCTTTTGACTATAACTTCTTCTCCTGACCTCCAAATAACATAAGATTTGAACCAACAAACTCATAACACATTGTTCTTCATCTCGAAAAAAAATTATGATCATATGAAATCATTTGGAAGATATTGAATGATGAGATTGGGATGAAAATGATGAACAATTCTGGAATATTGATAACTGGAGTATTTTTCACTGAACATGCTTCGATATTTTGACAATATCTTGTTATTTAGTTATCCAAATGGAATGAATTTTGATTTGGAGTCAACTAGAGACATAGGGATATAAATTTTATGAAGAAATAGAATTTTAATTCTATCTCTAGAATTTTAGAATCTGAATTGAAGTTGAGTACAGAGTACTATTTCAGTTTAAGAATAGTCCGAAATATTCATAGTGTAACTTTCGTAATACTAAATCAAATTGTATAATCTTGGTTTCATTAGAAACTTAAGAAATAGTAAAACAACTTTATTGAAGGAAGTGTTGCCAAATTACTCCATTTTCCTTTTCAAAATGTTTATGAGAAATTGACCTGAAGGTCTAGAATTTTGTAGATATTATAAGAAGAAATGAGAGTATGGATCTTGTATGATCATATAATGTTAGAATAACATTAGTGAATGAATTGTTGATCTCAAGGTACCAAAGACATGAATATAATTGGAATGAAAGATGCTCATATGATTGTAGTTGTGATTCAAAGGAGTTGAGCAATGGGTATCAAGTAAAAGCGAATAAGAATTTGATATTATGAGAACAAATAATGCTAAAAATGAGAATGTGCTTAAGTTTTGAAAATTGATAATATATATTGGATTGTCATTGAGCATGCGTTGTACATAGTCCATATACACAATTGTGCATAAATGGATACTCATAATTGTGCTACATTATTAATGTGTGTGTGTGCAATGTGTGTATTACATAATGTTGATTATACTTCCAGATCATGGAAGCTAATGCTAACCTGGAGCGTACTGTGAGTCGACCTAGATGATCTTCCTTACTGATTGTTCTGTTTGTATTATATATTGAATGATTTTGCAATATGAATGTGATTGTTCTGATTTTTGGATATTGAATGTCTGAGGAGTTTGATAAATGTGAGAACATTGAAGTGCTCCTTGTATGTGAATTTGATGAATATGTGATACATGATTTTATTGTTAAATGCCGGACCCAGTTTCGAAGAAAAATGTGAATATGCATATAAATGAAAAAATGATTCTCAACTTAAATGCCAGACTAAGGCCCGATAATATGTGAAAGTGACTGATTAATCATGTGATTGATTGAGAGTATGAAAATGTGAAGCATTCCATTACATGAATGCATAAAAGATAAAGGTAGTTATAACCGGAGTCTCCAGTATAAAGAGCTTAAAACTAAAACTGTGATCAAAGCCTCAGGCTCAATTGTGAATGTACCCCGTATCCACTAAGGGATATAGGACATTATCTGATACAACTCAGTATCTACAAGGGATATGGGCTATCTCAGTATCCACAAGGGGTATGTGCCAATAAAAAGCACTCAGTCACAATAATAATAATTGAAAGTGAGTCTTATGTGCATTGTGTATAAAATCGATGCTTTCTAAATGTGATTTATGCTTAAGTGAACGTGCAATATATGTGACTCAATATGATGAATTGATGAACTGTATGTGTAGTGTGATTGAGTTTGCAAAATTCACTTAAAATTTGCAATATATTTTAGGCTCAGAAGAGTTATCCTGTTAGGCTAACGGGAGCATAGCCACTACATTCAAGTAAGAGATACAGGTCGGCATCAGTTCACGTTTGCATTTGTATTTTCTTATTTTTATATCGAATTGAGTCTTCCACAATTATTGTACAATGTGTATTTAAATATTTCTGTATGTTATAACTTTTGAAATTGGAAATGTGTTGCAAATGAGATTTATCAAAGTATAATAATAATTGTGTTTTTGATGTTTAGGAAAGAAAAGAATGGGCCCAATTTGATTATTGATTTCCGCATATGCGTGCATTGATTTGGAAAAAAATTTGTAATGCATTTAATTGTTGACTATTCTAGCATGCCACTGTCTCGGGGTACATACTCGAATATCCCTCAGGATGTTGGGTACGTGTCTTGCTAGAGTGGCGTGCTAAAAATATCTCATAAAATCTGGAAAACTTATATTGAACATCACCCTAGGATTCTTTAGGCAATAGTGTGTAATTAAATCCTCGAAAAAGATCCATAACCTATGCATATTGGTTCCAAATTATTGCAAGTTATAACTTAGCTACCTAAAATTTCCAATTCCCAGCATATGCCACAATGATTTGAAGTTTTATATTTTAGGTCTTGTTACCTTACAATGAATAAATTGGTTAGAACAATGCCAATTTGTTAGGTGGAGAATAAAAGGATCTAGGGAGATAATCACTCTTCCATTAGGATTAGTGAGTGGTTACTGAGAGTCACCAAATTATTATGCAAAAAAACTCATACCACTGCAAAATTGGTCCTCCTTTATTTTATTATATACAAGACCAACAAAATAGGGCTTCTTAAAATTATATATTTCCTTAAAAGCAAGATTTTTATTCAATATATTTAAGCCTATAAAAGTCTATAATAGTTATCCCATCGTTTTTAGTTTAGATATGGTTTTCTTCCTTGTAGCTTTTTGATTATTAATGTTAGGATCAATCTAATCCCCATTGGTTACATCCATTATGTTTTTCTCCTCTTCTCCTGGAGTTAGTTGTGATTCGTTATGTTTTGAATGTTTGATATGAGAGATTATAAGTTTCTCCTAACTTTTATGCAATGAAGTTGGATCTACTTTCTTACCCTTTTGGGTCTTAGTTTATATGTTCTTCTTATTTCAAGATGCACATTAGTTTATATTCTCTTCTTATGTTAAGATGCACCTGTTCTACACTACCACTTATTTCACCAGTTGATATGAGTAATGTCCTTCCCCTTGTTATTAAACAAAGGGGTCAATACTTTTAGTTTCTTGAAGATTTATATTCATCAATTCGTGGGTTTAATTCCTTTTAGTCTTCTAGACCTTCATTAGGCTAGTATTAAGAGGCCTATAAGGATAAGTGACTATAAGGGAATCTAGGATTAGTTCCCCCTTTGTATTATATCTTATTATTTATAAGGAATCAAGTAATTCCTTCTTTAGTTCCACTTCAATGCAAACCTTGGCAAAACCAATTCACTTTAGGTTAGCTGTATTATCATCTAGGATATAGGGCTCCTAATTATACTGGAAAGATAGTTGAGACCCTCAAATGATCAATACTTTAAAGTAACAAAATGGAAATTTATCTAGATTAGGATCTTTTTGAGTTTTGACATGTCTAGCTTCAGTCCCAGTTGTCATTTCTTCAAGAATACTAGCCTCCCCTACATATCCTAGGGTGACTTTGATATTAACCTTTTGGGTAATTTTATCCAAAGCAAATATGAAGATCAATGTGTTCTATAATTCCATCTTTTTCCAATTAACATTTTCCTAATATTAAAGCATTAGAAAAGTCACTATTTAATTAAGAAATTAACCAACTAATGTTGAGCTATATTTCTTTTCACCTTTCTGTCATACTTTAGTAGGAAGGGGAAATAGGCACCCTATAGGATGATGGAGGAACATAATGTAACTTACCAAAAGTAATAAGGTTTCCTACCACATTTCTCTAAGTTTGTGCCATTCTTTTTCTCACCATCTTCACTTAATAATTTTAAGTCTATAACAAAAAAGAAGACTATGACTTCACCTTCTCCATATTGAACTTATTAAGGTTAGATTCTATATATTTTGACTGGCCAATGAAGATATAATCTATAGCATAGTAACTTTATATGCCAAAATAGTAGTGTACCTCTCTAAGATCAAACATATCAAATTCACATTCAAGTTTTTATTTGAATGAAGCCATATACTCTTCATTATTACTAGTGATCAGCAAATCATCTCTTTGTAAGGATGCAATAAACTTTGTTGATATATTTTAAAGTAACATATAAACATTGACATCTAAACTCACTTGATCTTTCTTATTGTAAGATTGAAGACTCAATAATACTTGCTTGTGTAGCTATATCCTAGAAACATCCCAAATTCATTATTATTATATAGTTTTTTCGTTTATCTTTAAGAATATAAATATATTATAACTACCAAAAAATTATGTTTGTAAAAAATGGTAAGTTAGTAAACCTTTTTTCATATGGTGATCTAAATTTTATAGTCTTGTTAGTTAGGATGTTCAAAAAATACATTGAGTTACTTATTCCTTTTACTAGAAACTCCTTAAGTTCTTTTTCAACCATCATACTCCTTTCCATCTCTATAATACTTTTGTTTTTTTTTCTTTATGTTACTCCATTTTTTTAAATTTATATAGATGGTTCTTTAACAAAAAAATTAAGTTATTTGGAAATATGTTTTAAACTATTTTCATACTTTAATTGCTTGAGTGCGAGGCTTGTTTCTTTCTCAATTCTTGTTTTGGCCTTTTGAATTCTTCAGACACTTGATTTTTGTTCTTTAAGAAAGCGATCTAGCTATACCTATTAATGTACAACACAAAAAATGCTTCCATTTTGTTAAAGCTTGCCTATAGGTTCACTCATATTAGAGTGACGTGCTTTTTAAACCTCTCATTAAAATCTTACTTTCTTTTGAAATTAGTATACTTGATAAACTTCATTAGAATCTACCATTTTGTGAAGATCTTATACAACTTCATTTTCATTCAATTTTTTTAATATACTAAGACTAATGTCCCTTAATATATAGTGGTAGAGCATAGACTGATTGAGATAAACAACTTTAGAGAAATTCACATTAATACTCTCACTAAGAAACTCAACTTTAACATTATAAATAGCAAGAAAAAGTTTCCTCTTTATGTAAACTCTTATTAATCTAGCACCTTTAGAATTAATTATCATATATTTACCATTTAACAAGTTTAAAACATATCCTTCTTAATTAATTGATCAATATTTAATAGATTTTGATCAATGGCAGGAACTAGAAGTATATCAGTTATTAGCTTCAAAAATATTAAAGTGTGAGTAAGAATCTTTCCTTTTCTTTAATCTTTAAAAGAGAATTATTGCTTATTCTAACCTTACTTATGAAGATCTCATAAACAACTTTGGAACAAGACTCATTATAAGCCATATGGCATTTATTCCTAAAATTCACAAGACATGAATACTTAATGTATACAAATCAGGCAATATCAAAGAAAGGAGTTTCTTCAATATCTTGATCCTCGTTCTCCATTATCTTGACTTATTGTATTATCTCTTTTCCTTTTCTTTTACACAACATCTCAAATTTATCATCTAGTTGTAAGCCTTATATTTTATATTATGCCTAAACCAATAATAATTGGGAGTATGATTTGTCTTCCCACAGTGGTACAAGGTGTAGACATGCCTTCCTTTAGCCTTTCAACCTGTTAACCTCTTTTCATCCTTTAGTTCTTTTTCTTTCCATCTTTTCCTTTTCTTTCTTTATAACCCTTATTGCCTTAATTAGTTCTAATTCACCTTTAAGGCTCCTTCAATATATTCTTCTTGCCTTATTACTTTCTTCTGCTCTTAATTTAAAAAGAGTTTATAGGCTCTATTAAGCTTATTTATGTCATATCTTTGAACTTATCTAAAGCTAAAATCTTGGCTCCAAACCTCAAAAGAATACTGATAAGGGTCTTTCTAACATTTCTCTTATCTTTCAAGACTTCACCAAGTGGTCAAAGTTGATTCATAACTTTTATAATTATAGCACCATTCTCTTTTATGGTTTCATACTCATCCATCTTTAACATCTCAAATTCACTCCATAAATAGAGAACTTGAAACTTTTTTATGATTTCAATAAAGTCCTCTTTAATCTTGTTGTAAGTCTCCTTATTAATCTTATATGTCATAATCCTATGGCACTTAAGGTTCTCTACCTCTTTAATTTCTACTTTCTATGATTTTTTAATTGATTTATTGTTAGATTATATGGAAGTTAAGGTGGTCCACCCTCTCTCTTTACCAAATACAAAGACTAAAGGCTCTCAAGTAAGCCATCAACTTGACTTTCCAAACAACATAGTTTTATCCGTTAAACAATAAAGGTATTGATGCAGAGAAGCTTTTTAAAGCCATTCTAGCTAGTTTTATCCATTAAACAATGGAGGTATAGATGTAGAGAAGCTTCTTAAAGCCATTCCAGCTACACATGTTTAAAATTAATAGGTTTTATTTATAGAAGGAAGTGTATTCTATTTTGTTTTCTCTTACTCATACCTTTAAGATACTTCAGGTTCTTATTACATGTTAAAGTTTCCTACCTTATGGTTTTTATCTCTCTTACATTCAATATAATAATAGCCTAGTAAAAATTTTGCTCACACGTGGGATCTAGGAAGGTCTAATAATACGCAGCCTTATCCTTAACTAGTAAAGAGGCTGTTTCCAAATCTCTAACACTCATTGTATATACAAAAATAAAATTAAACAATAAGAGCATAATACTTTTTATTTTATCATTACTCATATATGGATAAAAATACAAAATATGAAGTATATTACAAGTTATAAGACATGCCAAGATTTGAAAATTTTCAAAAAACTTAGATACACGAAAAGAAAAGCTAATAACCATAATGGGTGGATTAACTTAGCATAACAACATAGCATTACAACTAACCCTATTATGAAACATATTTTAGTATAAATCAAATTATTGGTATTGAACTAATCTCATAAGATAAGATCCTCATAAGATAAAAATATATTTATGTCAAATTTCTTTTACATACATAAGGCTTGGGATTATGTGAAGAGGACATAGATGTCCTACATTATATACTAAATTGACCTTTAACATAGTAACAAAAAATGCACAAAATAGGAGGAAATGTTAATGTCAGTGTAGTTATAAGAATTGTTTCAATTCCATTATGGAGCTAGGACTTAGACAAGCACCTGATAAAAATGCGTTAAAGAGGTGGAGAAACCAAAATAGCTAGTAGGAATGGATTAAGCTATTTTAATAAAAATTCTCATCATGGAAAATTAGGATGAGCTGATGGATATATTCTTTTACTAATGCATGGAAGAACATATGATTTGATGTATCCATTTGTATGTTTTTGCTCCATTGCTAGGACTTGAATACATTAACATTATTTAGTGCAACAGTAAAAAAGTTTGTGAGGGTGGGACCTAAAACTCTTCCCGATTGCATTATAGATTTGATGATTTTGCAGGAAAATCTGTAAGGGAAAGTACTATTACTATTATTTTCTCTCATTATCACATTCAGTCTGAATCTCGCACCAATGCAGGATCTAGGGAGGTCTGATAGTATGCAGTCTTATCCCTACAATATATAGAGGCTTTTCCCGGTAAACCCACATGCAAATATGACAATGAAAAAAGTGATGCAAGTTAAAAGAGTAGATATGTTAAAAAAACCTTATATGTTAAAAGAGTAGATAAATAAACTAAAATAAAAAATAAAATACCTGACATGGTGCCCAGATCTACTAGTACTTCATAAGCTATAAAGTACAAATCTTCATGTCTAGAGTTATGCTAGGGATCCTTGCTCAGTAGTCATATGAGTATGTACAATCCAACGGTATCGGATGACCTCGAGGGACCTTTCCCCATACACCAGAATTGAAAACCTAAGTAGTAGGACAGAAAGACTTGTCCACAAATTGTAAATAGAAAAATCAGATTGGATACTAGGGTTAGACTTCTTAAGCAGTAAATACGTCGTCAGAACTTTGTAGTAAATGGCTCTTAATAACTTCCGCGACTATTTTGGCACACTTTAAAGCATATTCTATCCTAGCACACAAAAATTTTCTATTTCTGGACAATTCCTCGGTAAGGGTTAACTCTACCATATCCTTCGTGATCACTTCCCTCTAGTTCTTCTTTGGCCTTCCTTTTCTCCCCTTGGAGTCACGAAGGTTTATTTTCTCATAGCATTGTACAAGAGCATAAGGGTGCCTCCTGCTCACATGCCTAGACCACTTAAGCCTAGTCTCTCTTATCTTGTCGGTAATACTAACCACCTATAGTTTATCTCTCACCACATGATTTCGATCCTTATCTTTTCTGGTAATGTCATACATCCATTAGAGCATACGCATCTTGACTACTAACAACTTCTTGTATGTCTACATTTGGTGGGCCAACATTTCGCCCCACATAACACGGTTGGTCGAATCACCATTCTATAAAATTTCCCTTTTTATCACATAAGACACTTGATGCGCTTTGCCATTTGACCCATCTGGATCTGATACGATGGACTATATTGGCACCAATATTACCATCACTCTGAATAATAGACCCGAGGAATTTAAAACTCAATTTTTGTGTTATAACGTTAGTACCAATTGCTACCAATGCCTCATGGACCATCTGGCTTCCCAAAATGTTGCATTCTAAGTACTCTATCTTAGTCCTACTCATTTTAAAACCTTTCGACTCTAATGTTTCTCTTTAGAATTCTAACTTAAAATTGACCCCCTCCCTGGTCTTATCCACAAGGATAATATCGTCAGCAAATAACATACACCAAGGTACCTCTCCTTAAATATGTTTAATAAGCTCATCTATCACTAATGCAAATAGAAAAGGGCTTAAGGCGGAGCCTTGGTGTAGCCCAATACTAATAGGAAAAGTTTCTGTGTTGCCTCCTATTATCTGTATGCTAGTCATTGCTCTTTCATACATATCCCTAATTAAGTTCATATAGGTCATAGGAATTCCCTTTTCCTCCAAACACCTCCACAAGATTTCCCTAAGAATCCTGTCATATTCTCTAAATCAATAAAAACCATATACAAATTTCGTTTTTATTCCTTATAGCATTCCATTAGCCTACAAAGTAGATGTATTGCTTCTATTGTGGACCTACTAGGCATAAAGCCAAATTGGTTGGCCGATATAGAAGCTACTCTCTAGACTCTCTTCTCAATCACCTTCTCCCACAACTTCATAGTATGACTTATTAGTTTAATGCCTCTATAGTTGTGACAATGTTGGATGTCCCCTTTGGCTTTGTATAATGGAATCATCCTACTCAATCTCCATTCATTCAGCATTTGGGTTGACTCGAGGTTCACATTAAAAAGTTGAACTAGCTACTCAATACTGACAACTCCTATTCTCTTCCACACCTTTATAGGGATCTCATCTAGCCCTACTGCCCTTCCGCTCCTCATCTCCCTCAAAGCCTTTGAATTTCTTCCCTTGTGACCCTTTCACATTAAGACTAGTTAAGTATTTTCTTTATTGGTACAAAATGAGGTATGACCTCTATCAAGGGAGGAAATATGATAGGAAATAAAAAAGCTTTACCATATTATGCTTTTAAGTATGCCTTGTATTTTGTTATTTTTTACCTTTCACCCTTAGTGTATAGGTCTGGATGCTAAACTCAGAAAAGCAAAATGAAGGAGCTCTTACTACGTTAAGACAATTCCGTAGTCCAATTGTACTATTTATTGTAAAAGCTTCTAGAACCATTTCGACCATGACTCCTCAATTTTAGTACCTAAATATGAGAAGACTTTTGTAAAAACTATATCTCTCCAGTGTCTACTATTGTTATATGAAGTTTGACTTTTTGAGACCCACCCACTTTATAGACACAAGTTCTTTTACAATGCTTTCATATTAAACTTATATATGAAAAGGGTTGATCTTATATCCCAAAAATCTTAAATGTTTCAACTATATAAATATTTTAGTGATAGAGATTTTTTATTTTTTTAGCATGAAACAAGCACAGAAATAAAAGGCTTGTTACTGAATTATAGCTGCAAAAGCATAGTGCAATTTTAAAATACACAAGTAGATCAAATTAAACAGAACCAATTACGAGTAAAAGTGATCCTTTTATTAAGTGAAAAGGAGCAAAGTCATGAAAAATTAGAATATAGGGTCAAATTTACAGTATGAGCCCACTCATTATTAACAACAATTCAACTATAACTTAGTAGGACAAATTATGCCTAATTTTTTCTCTATAAAAAGGTGAGAAGTTTTTACGAATCCTAAGTTGATAAGTGATATTCTATCTCCTAAAGGTAGGTATTTAGCAATCCTAAAAGTTACGTTCTTTTTTAAATTTATCCACTATTAATTCACATATTTTTATTTAAAAAATTAAGAAAAGTGTCAACTGATTTAGGAAACCTAAACTAGATATAACCCAATGATAATGATTACAAAGGAATTAGACTAGCAAGATATATCAACTTAAAATATAGATCAAATGGCCTATCAAATCAGAAGCAAAACATTAGCATTATATGATAGGAAGTAAAGCAAGATCAATACTCATACTTAATTGCCTGATCCTTTGAATGAGTACTCTAAGTAAATAGTTATATAGATTGACATTTGTTGCTAAAAATTCTAGTATTCCTTTCTATCTATAGGATATAAACTCTATAAGATATGACAGGTTAGAAGGATGTTAGATCACTCTTATTTGTGAAAACAACATATTTAGCCCAAGAAATGCAATCAATCTATAAAGAGTTATTGAAAAATAACATGCAAAGGTAGAGTAAGTAGCTCCAGCAAGTTGTAGAGAAACTACCAGTATGGAGTAGATGGTCTATGCTTTCTAAGAACTAATGTTAGAGATAGCAAGTCCACTCAATTTTGTTTGAGTTTGTCCATAGTTATTATGATGTTTTTAATTGCCAACTAGAGAATGAATGAGGAATCGGGAGATCTGTTTGTGACCAAACCAACTTTCTTAATTAATTTTATATACGCCCTATTATTGGAGATTTTGGATCTATAGTATATCCACTTAAGTTGATCCACCAGATTCAAGATGTGGGATTATAATGGTGTACATTGCTCGTAATAAGAGCAAGGACCCTATATCTACTACTCTATTCATCCTCATTGATCACTCTATTAACTTTTGTTGTAGGAGAGATGAGAATATTAATATTTTCAGGCTTGGAATTATGTGAAGAGGGCATAGATCATTCCAATGATCAAACCAAAACTAAACTTTTTATCCATTCCATTCTTGAATTTGACTATTTGATTCATAATATCCCTCAGCTGAATTATTTGATTGAAAGATGATAAGTTAGACTACTTCAGTTTGATGGATCAAAATCTTTGGTTCTTGATAATATATGTATGTACCCACTCAACCTAAATTGATTGGAAATCCATGAATAATATCTATATTTTCTTTGCTAGAAGCATCTTATTGGTACTTCTTATCAAGGCAATTCCTAAACCCCTTCCTTTTCAGATATATAAACAATTAACCACCAAACTTTTACTCCAAAGTGGTTGTCAGCTATTTCAATCTATAGAAAGTTTTTAGAGATCTTTTAATATCCTTAATCAATCTTTAAGTTAAGAAGAGGTGTAAACACTAGTGAATATGTACACTATTTAAGACTGAGTTAATAAGTTGAGGCCTTCTAATATAAAACATAAAATTATTATTTTGTTGATTGATTCTTATCTTAATTATATTGAATAAGAGCTGACAGTCTTTAAAACTAACTCTTTTGTATAATATAGGAATGCTTGAGTATTTAAATGGCAATTTTTACAAGTTTAAATATGCTTGCAAGTAACACAACCTGATTAGATGAACCTGATGATACATATAAGTAACTTTTGTGTTTGTTTACATTTAGACCAGAATTAGAGTTAAATTGATTCAAGAACACCATGAGGACCTAGATTGAAGCAAGGTCTGCTTTACTAAATAATAGGAGATCATCAACATATGCTCGATTAAACAAGTGTAGCTTTATGCATCTATGATATAATTCAAAGCTTTAAGATTTACTATCTTGGAAGAAACTGGTCCAATGAGCACCTCCATGCAAATTTTAAATAAATATGAGAAATTAAATCTTCTTGATTAATGCTTTTGGTTCCCTTGAAAGGAATAAAAGGATCTCCATGTTAAAAAATGCATTTATATTAGTGGAGCATTTAATTAAACTTGATTCATTATTTAGTTCATGTATTTTGAGATTTATTGTATTTTTCTTATACGTATATCTTGCATTTACTATCTTATGTTTTCCAAGGGTTGTATTATTTAAAAAAGGTGCCTCATGTATCTATAAATACCATGTATTAGTTCATTTCCAAAATGTGGCAAGAAATCCAAATCAAGTGAGTTATTTAGATTGTTTGAGTGTTTTCCTTTATCTTTCTATCTCCCTTATTTACTACAAAGTGGTATCAGATCCATGTTATTTTGAAGATGTCTAATTCCATTATTTCAATCCTTAAACTCACAAAAGAAAATCATGATAAGTGGTGTGTACTTCTGAAGGTGATTCTTAGCTCTCAAGATGCATGGGGATAATAGAACAAGAATATGATGAACCAAAAAATGAAGGAGTTTTTAATCAACAACAAAGGAACACATCACAAAAGAATCGTAGATTGGATCAACATGCACTTAGCATCATTCATACAGCATTGGATGATGAAATGTTTGAAAAAGTGTCAAACACAACAAAATCAAAGGAAGCCTGGGTGATTCTTTAAAAGGCTCATGGAGGAGTTGACAAGGTGAAGAAAGTGCGCAAACGTTAAGAGGAGAATTTGAATCCTTACACAAGAAAGAGACCAAATCCATCCATAACTATTTCACAAGAGTCTTAGCAACTATCAATCAAATGAGGAGATATGGCAAGAATTTGGAAGATGTTCATGTTGTAGACAAAATGATTCGTACTCTTGATTTAAAATTTGACCTTATTGTCATGGCTATTGAACAATCTCAAGATTTGGAAGCAATGGCCATTGATGAACTATAAGGATCCTTACAAGCTTATGAAGAAAGATTAAAGAAGAAGGAGCCATTAGTTCAAACCTTTTAAGAAAAGGTCTCTTTGAAAGACAAGAAGCAAGAATCCACTACCTCACAAAGAAGAGGAAGAGAAAGAGGTTGTAGTTAAGGTTATGAAAGAGGTCATGGAAGCTATTACCATATGAGAGGAGGAGGAAGAACGTATGACAAATCCAATATTCAATGTCATAATTGTCACAAATATGGTCATTATTCCTATGAACATTGGAGTGCTACTAGCAACTAAGGAGAGGCTCATCTTATGGAGATGAAAGAAGAAGAAGAAGAAGAACTACTTTTGTTATTGGCTAACAAAAGAGAAGAAAATAAATTCTTATGGTATCTTGACACTAGTGCTAGCAACCATATGAGTGGCAATAAAGAGCTATTTATGGATCTTGATGAGAAGAAAAAAGGATAAATCATTTTTGGTAATGATTTAAAAGTTTCAATTAAAAGCAAAGGTGATATTCTTGTCTTTACAAAAAATGGTGGTCATAGAATTATTTCACAAGTCTATTATGTTTCTTCTTTGGAAGCAAATATCTTGAGTATGAGACAATTTCTAGAAAATGTATATGATATCCATTTAAAAGATGCTTGTTGCATTTTAAGAGATGAAGCACATGATTTAAAATTAAGGGTACCTATGTCAAAGAATAGAATGTTCAAGCTCGATGCCGATGTTGATAACCTAAGATGCTTAAAGACATATATCAAAGACTTCTTTTGACTTTGGCATATGAGATTTGGTCATCTAAATTTTAAAGGATTAAATTTACTAGCAAAGGAGAATATGGTGAATGGTTTGTCTCCCATTACTTAACCCAATCAATTATGTGAAGGTTGTGTCATAGGAAAACAAGTGAGAAAGCCTTTTCTAAAGGAGTCCACCACGAGAACCATTTAGCCACTTCAACTTGTTCATACTGATATTTGTGGCCCAATCAAGCCATCTTCTTATAGTAAAACAAACTATTTCTTACTCTTCATTGATGATTTTCCTTACAAAACTTGGGTTTATTTTTTGAATAGGAAGGATGAAGCTTTTGGAGTTTTCCAAAAGTTCTAAGACTAAGTTGAAAATGAGAGTGGATTTTTCATCAAATCTTTAAGGATGGATAAAGGGGGAGAGTTCACTTCTTTGAGTTCAACAAATTTTGTAAAGCTAAAGGCATTCGTCATTTTATTACGGCTCCAAACTCTTTGCAACAAAATGGAGTTATGGAATATAAGAATAAATCTATTCTCAACATGGCAAAGAGCATGCTAAAGAGCAAGAATATGCCTAAGGAGTTTTGGGCCGAAGTTGTCACTTGCGTTGTATACTTGTCCAACTTATCGCCTACTAGAAGTGTTCATGGGATGAATCCTCATAAAGCTTGGAGTGGTAAGAAGCCAAGTGTTTCTCAGTTGTGAATTTTTTGAAGCATAGAATACATTCATGTTCCTAAAGAGAAGAGATAGAAGTTCGATGACAAAAGTGAAAAGCATGTCTTCATTAGCTATTGCTCTAATTCTAAGGGCTATAAGTTGTTTAATCTTACCAATGGGAAGATTGCAATTAGTAGAGATTTTGATTTTGATGAATAAAGTTCATGGAAGTGGGTTGTTTCTAAAAATGAAGAAAGTGTTTCATTTCCTATAATTGGAGATTTTGACCATGATAGGCATGAAGATATTCATACTCCTCCTCAATCACCCAATTTTAGAAGAAATGAAAGCCCTCCTCAAAGCTTATCCGAGGGTCCTAGAGGAAGAAGGAGTCTATGAGATCTTTATGAGTTTACGAAGCTGGTAGAAAATATAACAATATTTTGTCTCTTTGTCGATTTCGAGCCGCCACACTTTGAAGAAGGTATACAACAAAAGAAATGGAGATTTGCAATGGATAAAGAGATTCAAGCAATTCAAAAGAATGAGACATGGGAGCTTTCTACTCTTCCAAAGAGGAAAAAGACGATTGGTATGAAATGGGTATATCAAGTCAAAAGAAATGCTCAAGGAGAAGTAGAGAGGTACAAGGCAAGACTTGTCGCTAAAGGCTATAGTCAACAATATGGAGTAAATTATGATGAGTTGTTTGCTCTTGTGGCTCAACTAGAGACCATTCCATTAGTTGTTTCCTTGGCAGTACAAAGGAGACGGAAGATTTCTCAAATGAATGTCAAATTGGCATTCTTGAATGGCTACCTTGAGGAAGAGATGTTTATCCAACAACCATTGGGGTACTTGGAGAAAGGACATGAAGATAAAGTGTTGATGTTAAAGAAGGCATTATATGGCTTGAAACAAGCTCCAAGAGCTTGGTATAGCCAAATTGATAAGTATTTCCAAAGCCATGGATTCATCAAATGTCCTTAAGAGCATTCTCTTTATGTCAAAGAAGGTGAAAATGGAAGCATTCTTCTTGTATGCCTATATGTTGATGATTTGATCTTCACGGGTAACAATTCAAAGATGTTCAAAGAGTTTAAGAGGGTGATGACTAAATAATTTGAAATGACTGATATAGGACCTATTTCCTATTTCCTTAGTATTGAAGTGACGCAAGATGATGATGGTATCTTTATTTCTCAAGAGGCTTATGCAAGAAAGATTCTTGAGAAATTTAGGATGAAGAATTTCAAGCCCATTATACCCCAATTGAATGTGCAACAAAATTGTCAAAGTTTGATGAAGGTGAAGAGGTGGATCCAACTCTTTTTAGGAGTCTTATTGGAAGCTTGAGGTATTTGACTTGCACAAGACTCGATATTCTCTTTGGAGTGAGGGTTATAAGTCATTTTATGGAAGCTTCAATTAGTACTCATTTGACAATGGCTAAAAGGATTTTGCAATATATCAAAGGTACTATTAACTATGGTTTGCACTATTCTTCTTCATATATTTTTAGCTTGTTGGTTATAGTGATAGCGATTGGGGAGGTGATGTTGATGATAGAAGAGCACAAGTAGGTTTATATTTTTCATACATGACACATCTTTTACTTGGAGTTCTAAAAAACAACCTGTTGTGACTTTATCTACATATGAAGTCGAATTTGTTGCAGCTACATCTTGTATCACATATGCAATTTGATTAAGAAGGTTGTTGCTACATGTGACTCAAGATGGAGCTACCTCTATTTTTATGGATAACAAATCTGTTATAACATTGGGGAAAAATCCTATGTTCTATGATTGAAGTAAGCAAATAGATTCAAAGTTTCATTTCATAAGGGAGTGTGTTGAGAACAAAGAAGTTGGGCTTTCTTATGTGAGAACTGATAGTCAAGTAGTCGATATTTTTACCAAAGGATTGAAGTTTGAAAGTTTTGCTAAGTTGTGTGCTTGGATTGGAGTTACTAAGAAGAATCAAGTTTAAGGGAGGATGTTAAAAATGCAATTATATTAGTGGAGCATTTAATTAAACTTGATTCATTATTTGGTTCCTATATTTGAGATTCATTGTATTTTTCTTAGACATGTATCTTGTATTTACTATCTTATGTTTTCCAAGAGTTGTATTATTTCAAAGAGGTGTCTTATGTATCTATAAATCCCATGTATTAGTTCATTTCCAAAAATGTGGTTAAGTGAGTTATTTAGATTGTCTGAGTGCTCTCCTTTATCTTTCTATCTCCCTTATTTACTACACCCCATTGACTAGGATGGAATAAGAAATGGATCTAATGTAGCTCTCAATCTAGGTAATGAATAGATTAGGAAAGCCAACACCTTTTAGTGAATCCAAGATGAACATCTAGTTAATGAATCAAATGCCTTACTAAAGTCAAAAATTAAGGTATAATTGTTTATTATTTGCTTAGTTTGATAGCTCTTGAATAGTTCTTAAACAAAGAGTAGGTTATCCTTAATAGCCTTATGGTTAATAAAAGCAACTTGGCTCATATTGATGAAGGTTCTCATAACATATTTAAGTCTGTTAGCCAGAAGCTTAGATATGGATTTATATGTTACATTACAATATGAAATAGGTTTATAATCATTTAGTAAACTAGGAATTTGCTTATTAGGAATGAGTTTCATAAAGGTTTTGTCAAGATCTTTAAGCATAACACTAGATGAGATGAACTCCAAGACCATTCTATTAGCAAGTTACTTGTCAAGTGCCCAGTTTTATGAAAGAAAAAAGCATCCAAACCATCTATAGTAGGTAATTTTTCTGAGCTCAAGCTATGCAAAGCTTGCTTGGAATCCATTTCAAAAAAATGCTTAGTAAGGAATTTCTTTTATAATGAAGAGTTGTCTCTAAAATAGAGAACTTTAAATCCTATAAGAATAAAGTGGAATCATTAGAAGAGCCAAATAGTTTCTTAAAGTTGTTGAAAATTGAGCCCTTAACCTTTTGGAGTGCTTGCTAATTGTTATACCATCAACCTTCAGTGAGCATGTCCTATTTATGTTTCTTCTATGTGTAATGGCATTGTGGAATAATTTTGTTTTTCTGTCACCCTCTTTAAACTAATTAACTTTAGTTTTTTGCCCCAGTATGCAATGATGATGTTTAAGGCACAAGAGTAAGCGGCTAGAGCATCCCTCTCTTTGGATTTAATGATCGAGTCTTGAGGAAGAGAGCCAACCTGAGGTTGAATGAAAAGAAAAGCTTCACTAGCTTTAATGATTTCCTTTTCATTGTTTCTAATCTTATTTTTATATAAAATCTTTAGTTTAGCTTTCACACTATGAAGCTTCCAAATAAGCTTAAATGCTTCATACCTCTTAACATGTACTCTTAAGCCTTTATATAACATCCTGTTACCCACTTTGAGGCAAGAATAGAATATATGAGAGATGATTGAGAGATTAAAAAATGCATTCCATGTTCATTCATAATAGGACATGCATATACACGTGAATAGTGAAATTTTGCACATGAAAATGACTGTACATGCATTCATTTACATTTCGAATATAATTGTTTTTAAATGTGATTTTTATTGAGAATTGTGGTTTTTATATGTTGAAAATTGATATAGAGAGTGTATTTGTGGATTTAAAATTTTTGAGAGTTTTGGAGAAATTTCTGGAAATTTGTTGGGTATTTTTAGACTAAGAAAATTACCAAGTGGCAAAACTATTAATAAATGGTAGTAGAAATTAATATCCAATGGCAATGGAAATTTTAATAAATGACTTTAGGATTTAATTCACAAATGTCATTGAAAATTTGAGGGATAATTGGAGTAGAAATTGAAATTAATTGGACTAGTTAAATGAAAGAACCTATTTTAATGCTTTAGAAATTGGTGCAAGTGACACATGTCTTAAGTTATTATTTTCTAATTAAAAGACCCCCTTGTTGTCTTTCACGATGCTTCTTTCTAAAAAGGGGGTATTGGTGTTTTGGCTTTGGTTCTCTTCTTCTCTCCTTCGTGGCTTTTCTTCTCTTCTTTTTCTTGATTTTTATTTTTCAAATCTCCACCCACGTTGAACATCTCATCTTCCATTTGCTACTCTTCCACCTTGCTCTCTCTTTCATTCCCACCAAAAGCCCTAACCTTCCAACCCTAAATATGGTGATGATCGTGGGTTGTATTTGAAGTTAGGTATTTTTTATTTTATTGAAGAATTTGAAGATTTGGTAGCTAAATCAAGTAAGATATGTTTTAAATTTTTTTAGGCAATGTTAAATGGAGCATTTATACTGATCGTTAGAGGTTAATGCACAAAATGGTGCTTCGTGTATGTATGTGCCGTGGATGATGAAGATTTTGTGAATTTTTTTTGCTTATACATATATGCTTGATGAGTAATGAGTTATAGAGAAGTTTTAGAGGATGAATGATCTTGACAAGGAGTTTTATATATGTTAGAATGTTGGTGTAGAAATGAACATATGTTTATATATTGATGTTTTGTTTCATATAAATGTTAAATAATGGGTTAGGAGTTGTTTTATGGATGATTGATGTTGTATATGATGAGTAAGAAACTATGAGTTATGCTACATATGTTTGTAAGATGGATTGGTTGTGAAAAGGATGTTTTAATGAGAATTGGGAGTTGATGAATAGATACATGAACATATATTGTTTTTAGGTTAATGATCAAATTTAGAACATGCTTTCTTGGTGAATGATATTGAGATGAGATGAAGTTGAAAATGGGGAGTAAATGAAGTAAAAAATGGTGATCTTTGTACAAGTTGGGTATAAAAATTTGGAAAGTTTGAGGATAATTGATTGAAAAATGTTCATTGAATATGCCTCAGTCTTTTAGCCATAACTTTTTTTTAGTTATCCAAATGAGATGATTCTTGATTTGGATTAAACTAGAGACGTATATCTACATTTGTCATAAGAATTCAAATTCAAATTCTATTTAGAAGAGTCTCAAAATTTGACATGAAGTTGAAAATTAATTGGTTATACGTCGGTGGAAGTTTGCCTCGGCAAACTCCTTGCTTCGCCGCAGCGAACTTGAAGGTTAGCTAGGATTTCTTTCAGGTAAAGTTCACCGTGGCCAACTCTAAGTTTCACCGCGGTGAACTTATGAAAATTTCATGAAAATTCCTCTTGGGAGGAGTTTGCTGCGGTGAACTTTTCTCTACATTGAATATGTTTCGGTATTTTGGGCATATCTTTTTCTATAGTTATCCAAATGGACTGATTCTTGACTTGAAGTAAACTAGATACATAGGGATACAAATAATATGAAGGCATCAAATTCTGAGTTGGAATCTAAGAATTTCAATTTTTGGATGGAAGTTGAGTATAGGGTACTATCTTAGAATAAAAGCAGTCCGAAAATATTTGATGTATAACTTTCACAATACTGAATCAAAATGAATTATCTTGGTGTCATTAGAAACCTAAGACATAGGGGAGCAATTTTATAGAAGAATTTTTTCTCAAATTTCCCCATTTACATTGCTTAAATGATCAAGAATAGTAGACCCAAAAGTTAGTTTTTGGGAAAAATCTGGAATTTTGATCAATGAGTTATGAAGTGTGATTTTAATGGTTTTATTGGGATATAGACCATAAGTATACTTGGTACTTATATGAGTTGGTAATATAAATATTTACGTGATGATAATAATGGATAGATACCCGGGATGTCATGAACTTGCATGGTACATATTTTATATACATACATGTGCATTGTAAAACACTTACAATTGTGCCAAATTGTGATATGTGTATATTGTTATTATAGAGGAGAAACTGGAACGTCAACCTCCAGATGTTGTTGTCAGAACTTCTAGGCATTAGTTTCGAGGAGCGATCTGTGAGTAACCTAGATGGTTATACTCAATTATTTGTTGTGTCATATTATGATTGAATTGCTTCATAAATGTGAATTGAATTGTGTTGATTTCCGGACAGAAGGTCTTATGATTGTGAAATGTGAATGAGATATTTAAGTTCTACTTGTATGTGAATGTGACAAACTAAGTGTTTCATGATATGATTGATTGAAAATGTGACATGAATTCTATACATGAATGCCTGATCAGATAATGAGAGTTGTGACCGGAGTAGCCACCAAAAATGAGCTAAAAGCTCCAAAGTATATAAGAGCTTAAGGCTTATTATGTAAAATGAGCCCTATATTCCCAACTGATAAGGAACAGTTATAAATGAGTCCGGTATCCATAATGGATACGGGACAGTTTAGGAACTCAATCACAATAACGTAATAGTTGAAAAAGAGTCACATGAGCATTCATATGCATTTTATTAAGCATGATGGATTAATTGAGATGCTAAATTGTCTACTCTTGAGTGTGAATGTAGTATATGATGAATTATGCAAGGTTGTGAAATATGTGTTATATGTATTGATGTGATGCATGAATTGAGTGAACCATCGATAATGGTTACCTCATTGAGTTCACAAAACTCATCCAAAATTGCATGTTGACTTTTCAGGACTGAGAGACGACTTTAGCTACTGAGAGATGTACAAGCAGTGTAGACTTGTACTTTTGGGAAAAAGAAGAAATGGCTCAAAGGTTGGTTAGCTGAGATTGGATTGCTTAGATAGATTTTGTATATTTCCTCTTTCATGTAGCACTTTTGTATTAGGTTTGGATCATGTACATATTTCGGATGTTATTGTAAAAGCTATATTGTAAATTTTGGTTTTTATGAAATGAAATGAGGAAAGTTTAGTTTTAAAAATATGTTGACTTTCTTTATGATAACTATAAGAGAACAAAGATAGATGATGTCATGTTAAGTGAGTGATGTGATTGATCGTAACATCCCATTATCTTAGGTCATGTACTGGAATATCTTTAGGGTGTCCCAATATGTACCCTATTGTAAGGGGGCACTACACTTTAAGCATAACTTCCTTAAAGCCCTTATAGTTGATCAGAAATTAATTTGAATAAGAAGTTATAATGAGAATTCTTAATCCCAAAGTTACGTTATCTAGTGTATGATTAGAGGAACAACATTAGACTTGAATTTGGAAAGCCATTAGAGATTCACAAATGCATGATCCAACGTTTTTCTAATCATGTAACTATCCATATGTCTATTAGTCCATGTATAAAAAGATCTATCAAATTTGAGATTTGAAAGTTGTGATGAGGACAAACAGTTGAGGAATTTTTCATTCATGCATCTATCACTCAGCCTTTCTCCATCTGCTTCTTATGAGAGTAAAGTACAATTGAAGTCACTTAGAACTAACCAAGGCTGATTAGTGGAAAGCCCCATTAATTTTAGATCATTCTATCAACTTAAATGTTCACGTGTATAAATATTTTAATGATAAATATTTTTGCTTTTTTTTTTTGCTTAGTATGAAATAAGTATAGAAATAAAAAGCTTGTTAAATTATAGCTGCAAAAAATAGAGTGTAACTCCAAAATAAAAAAGTAGATCAAGCATAAAAACAATTTTGAGTAAAAGTTTTGTATATAAGGATTCATCCTTGTTAATGCATGTTAATCCCTATTAACAATGATCAAATATAATAAAAGTAAATATGAATTAAAGATTATAAGTTCATTTAAAGATGATATGACTTTTATTAATTTTTTAACTATAGTACAAAGTTGAAAAATAGTTAAATTGCTAATGCTTTAGATTAGATTGACAGTTAATAATAGTTGAACAAGATTCCACTGAAAAGGAATGAATGTTAAATAAGATTTAGAAGTATGTTTATGATCTTATATGGTAACATTCTAAATTTTAAATCTACCTATAATTAAATGATTTAGTTAATTTATTAATTTACTTTTGTGAGCAATTCTAAAACTAGAATTTGGAATCCTATTAAAACATATAATTGAGGAAGACTATAATATTTTATACAAAAGTTCTAAATTCTAATTTATGAATATCCTATTTAGTTATAAATCGAGAAAAAAATTTGTTGAATTGGTCTAAAATTTAAACATTTCACATATCAACCTGATTAGAAATTGAAAATTTTTTCTTTGTGTAAGTGATGGATGGATCTACAAAAGTAGTGTTGACATCAAAGGGAAATCTTATGTCAAAGTTGCATACAACTAACTGAAAGCTAACAAAGTAGTTTCGTTGGAGATCAAATGGGTCTAAGATTATGGCCCCATTTGGTGAATAGCGTATTAGCGAAATTTTCCCTGATTTAAATGTTTCATCTGTTTAACATAGATAGAGACATTTAGAGGGCAGTTGATCGGGATAGCTGATTTAACTCAATCAGCTGATTTTAGAAATGCTCCCATGTAGGAGCATTTTGATCCCTTGCTAAAAATGTAACATAGAAACTATTGATTATATCCTTAAGTTGTTGGCGTTTTTCTACAACTAGTTTCTCTGCTAAGGAATCCATGCATGAACCATGCATAAACAAAGCCAACATTCATGAACGAAGCCATCAACAAAACTTGCCCTTTCAATTTATTCTACAAGGCTATGCATGTAATATGTTAGCATGTTAATGTAGATTAATTTATTTTGAATTATGCTACAATAAACTGGTCTACGTTACTGTACTGTAGCATAATACAAGGAAAGGTTGAATTCATTCTTCTGAACTTATGTACTTATAATCTTTTTAAAAATCATGCCCTAATAAGTCATTTTACGCATAAACAACTAATACTAAGTAGCTAATTTAACCAAATATCTTTAATAAACAACTAATATTATCCGCTAGTTAAATCAACTGATATAATATGACATCAACTAACTGCTGATAGAATATCTAATCGTTGATAGAATCAGTTAATAGCTGATGCAATCCGTTGATTGTCAAACAAGACCTATACATAAACAAGCTCCAACCATATAGAAGTTCCTATAGTACT
>JANSVA010000005.1:39590759-39603391 GCA_025504915.1 Erythroxylum reticulatum
TACATGCTCTATCTAATCTAAACATTATATAATGAAATGATTGAATTATACAGAAAAATCATGCATAAAAAAGTTAGTAAAAATCACTTTGATATTCCTAAATAATCGGGTGATCATGATGCATTGCTAGACGTCAATTTTGGTCTATGATTATAAATTGTTTAATTAAAAGTTTTACAATAATTTTCCATTTTCTTTTATTACAAAGCATGAGCTGCAAGTTTCACATTGTAAGTACTAAATAAATGACTTCCATCAACACTTCTCATTGCCTTTTGATATTACCAAAAAAAATCATTTAGGAAGTTTTTCTCACTTCATCATAAAAATCAACATTTTTGTATTATTATTACTATATAATGTCCCACCAAAATGGGACCCTCAACAATCTCTCCCTTATTGACTTAATTAGAGGGCACCATTATACTGACACCTTTGTAACAGTGATCGAACTTCTTGGTTGGAATCGCCTTATTCATTATATCCGAACAATTATCATTGGTGTGACTTATAGAAGCTTCTCTTCCACTACATCACGTATTTAGTGATAACAAACATCAATATGATTTATATGAGAGTGAAAGGTTGAATTGTTGGCGAATTGTATTCCATTTTGATTGTCATATTAGAAGACATATTTCTTTTGTTTGTGACCCAACTCATAGAGGAAAAATTTTATCCACAACATCTCCTTTCACGATTCCGTAGCTGCAATGTAGTCCACCTTCGTGGTAGAAAATGTCACACACTTTTGGAGTTTCGATTTCCATAACACAGCTCCCTTTATAAAAGTAGTTAAATATCTAAACATTGACTTTCTCAAATCAACATCCTCAACTATATCTACATTTGTATACTCATCTAACATACGCTTCCCTTCTCCAAATCACAAGCTCCTTTTACTTATTCCTTGAATTTTTACAGCTCCATGTTCTTTCCTAGGGTTGGATAAGAATCGACTTATAATCCCAATGGTATAAGCAATGTCATGCTTGGTATATACCATGACATAAGACTGCCAACTGTGGATGAATATGGGACATTTATCATTTCTTCTTTCTCCTTCTCACTTGCTGGACTTTGCTTCTTAGCTTGAAATGTTCAACAAGTGGAATGCCAACTATATTTGCCTTATCCATACTGAATCTCTTAAAAACCTTCCCAATGTGTCGTTTTTGTGATAGCCATAATAACTTTTTGGAATGATCTCGAGTTATTGTCATTATTCCAAAGATTTGCTTTACTTGCCTTAAGTCTTTCATGGAAAATGATTTGCTCAACAACTTTTTAAGAGCAGGTATTCTCTTTTTATCATGGACGATAATTAACATATCATCATACATATAGTGATAATATGATAAAATCACCATCAATGTGCCTCTTAATGAAGACATAATGGTTTGCATAAGTCTTTTTAAGTTAATATTAATCCATAGACAAATTATAATTTCTTATACCATTGTCTCAATTCTTATTTCAAAACATAGAGGGTCTTTTTAAGGTGACACACTAAGTGCTATTTTCCTAGTTCTATAAATCCATCATATTGGTCCATATATATATATATATATATCTTCCTATTGGTCTCCACAAAAAAATTTTGTCTTGACATTGAGTTATTCAATCTCTAAGTGTATGCTAGCAGCTAGACTGAGAACTACTTGGATAGAAGATATCTTAACCACAGGTGAAAAATCCTTTTCAAAATGAACACCCTTTTCCTAGTTACACCCTTCAACAATGATCCTAGCCTTATACGAAGGTTTTGAGAGGTTCTCCTCATTCTTGAGTTTGTACAACCATTTGTTCTGCAAGGCTCATCTCCCTTTAGGTAGCTCCATTAGATCATAAGATTTGTTCTCATACAAGGATTGCATCTCCTCTTGTATAGCTTTTAACCACTCTTTTTTGTGATCATCAGCCATAGCCTCATCGTAACTCTGAGGCTCCCCCTTAATGGTAAGTGTGTACTCACTTGGAGCATATCTAGTGAAGGGATATCTTTCTCAAGTTAATATCTGCAATTGGGGTTATTCTACAGGTTTTGATTAAACTGACTCGACAAGCTTTACATCATTTTTATTAGTTGATGAAGACTCTCTTATTGAATTGTTAGGGCATTTACTAACTTCATCATAATTGGTTTCATCGATTTTTCCCTCTGAATTATCATATGCTCTAAGGGATGAATCATGATTAGAATAGGCGTTGGGTTTCAGCTTCTCTATCTTTTTGATATCTTCGATTGTCTGCTCCTGAAAAACACATCTCAACTTCTAATGATCTTCTTGTTGACTGGCTCTCATAAATGATACCCAAAATCATCTTATGGTGAATTGAGGTAAATACACTATGTTGTTTTGGATTTAAGTTTAGAGAGTTCGTCCTTAGTAATATGGATGAATGCATAAAAACCAAATACTTTGAATTGGTCATATGAGACCTTCTTCCCTATCCATACTTCTTTTAGGATGTCTCTATCCAAAGGATTAGAGGGAGCATGATTAATAATGTCGAAAGTTGTCTTCACGACTTCTTGCCAATATTATTTGAGGAGTTTGGCATGAGAGAGCATAAAAAGAACCATTTTTTTGATGATCTGATTCATTCTCTTAGCTACACCATTCAATTGTTATGTATTTGGCGGAGTCTTTTCAAGCCTAATGCCATATGACTAGTAATATGCTTCGAATGGACCACGGTACTCTCCACCCTTATCATTTTGGATGTATTTTAACATTCAGCCTGTCTCTCATTCTACCCTAGCATGGAACTCTTTAAATACTTCAAGCACCTAGTCTTTTGTTTTCAACAAAGACATCCGCAATTTTCTAAAATGTTCATCAATAAAAGTAAGAAAATATAATGCATCAGCAATTAATTTTTTGGTTATGATGCATCCATATGCACCAAATTAAGAATATATTTTCTCCTACATGGTTGACTAATTCTACAAAATGAAACTCTATATTGTTTACTAGCCAAAAAATAAGTATAGGGCTTAAGTGTTTTTACCTTTCACCTTTGGGAGTTCTTTTTGGGTGAGGATTTGTAAACCTTTGTCATTCATATATCTAACCTTTTGTGCCATACCTCCAAGCACAAGTTATCATGGGTAACATTGGCTTCTCCCTTGCACAAATTTGCTTGTGTCATATACAATGAGCCCTCCTTTCTTCCTCTTATAGTTATCATGTTGTTGCTTGAGAGCTTTCATCTACTTATGCTAAATTGATTCACATAGCTACCATCATCAAGGTTTTTGATTTAGATAAGATTAAGGTGCTTGTCAAGGACATGTCTAACATCCCTCAACACGAGCTTACATTCCATATTGGTTATTAGGATGACATTATCAATCCCTATAATCTTGCTACTAACTTAATTTCCCATCTTGACAATACCAAAGTCACCACCTTGGTATGTAGAGAAGGATTCTCAATATGGGGCATAAAAGGAGGCGCCCAAATCAATAATCCACTAGCTATCATCAAAAGCAATAGTCATATACTTGTTGTCTTTAATAAGGAAGATATCATCGTGATATTTTTCTGTGATAGCAGATGTGCTCTTCTTGTCCTTCCTTTTTGAGTCAATTTGATCTGGCTTAGCAATCCCATTCTTGTGGTCTCTCTTGGGATTTTGACATTTGAACTTCTTATGGCTCGACTTTTAAGCGCAATTTACATTTCCTCTTAACTTATTATGATCTTTACCTTTACTCTTTCAGTGGGTCTCACTTCTCCCCATATTTTGACAACCTTAGCCTCAAATTGCATAGATATGCCACGTTCTTTTCTTTTAGTTTCTTAATTGAACTGGCTATCAGAGACCATGTCCATGGTGAATTTGCCTTTTGGGCTGCGTTGCTAAGTGTAATAATGAGAGTGTCCTAATTCTTAGGTAGGGAGATAAGAAGTAACAAAGACAACTCATCATCGATCTTCATCTTGATGTTTGTTAATTGATTGACTAGCCCCTTGAATGTTTTATCATGCTTTTTTGTCTTTATACTCTAACTTGATTAACTATATCACTAGATAAGCTTTACTCCAAAGTGTCTTCTTTTGAATCACAGACTCAAGTTTTTTTATGCACTGGTGTAGGTTGACATGTGCTTAAAGTTAACTTAGCATTGGAAGACCCTTAAGGGAAGTTTTAAGCAAGATGAAGTTATGCCAATGCTCATACTTGAAAGATATTACTAATGATATTTTGAATGACATTGCTTAAGCTTTCTTTGACCATTAAGTTTTTTTTCTCCATATCTACCAAGAACTATTTTGCATATGATTGATTTCCATATATTCTTTATATTGTAACAATTATGAGTGGATCCATTTCATTTAAAATGATGATTAGTAAAAAGTCTTTTTTACAGGAAAAAATTTTACATAAAAAGGACACATTCTATCTAGGGCTAAACTATGTTTACATCAGAAACTAGACATAATTGCTACTTAAAAAGTCTAAAAATTCTAATTTGAGAGTTAGTTTAGATATTGAATTTTTCTACGTTTTAAGGAATAGTCAGTTATTTTTAAGTAAGGAAAAAATATCCTGACCACCAGACCTAGCTTCAAATCAATAGGCTCTACCTAATTTGACCGAACTTCAAGTCAGGTTTATGTCCAAAGCCCATTCCATCTGTCATTTTAATATGAAAGGGCATTGTTTTATACTAGGTAAAACAATTTCATTTCAATGGCCAAAGGACCTTCTATTAGGTTTAGCACTGGTAGACATTATAAATTAATTAATCTAATGTGTCTTGTCTCCAGTCCAGCAGCATTCGTGTCCTCACTCCTCTATAGTTTACTATTTGTCTCCGCTCTTTAGCCTGCTATATATATATATATATATAATGCTTTAGTTTTAACTAAAATGCACAGTGTAACTATAACTAGCATTTGCGAGTATGAGTCGATCTCATAAGGACTAGAATTACTAACACTCACCATCTTTCTATTAACTAGTACAAATATAATGTTTATGATTAATCAAATTCAAAATTAAAATAATAAACTAAAATAGATCAACACAAAATTCTAACTATAACAAATATTAAACTAAAAAACAATAAAAGAAAATAGTGGTAGTCTTTGAATCCCCCTAAGACTTCTCATGAAATCATAATTCACTACTCAGTTTAATCTATAATTCATTGGCAGTTTAATCTATAGTTCATTGGACTGTAAATAACTCAATTATGCTAATATCTTTCCCAAAACTATTAGCTTATAATCCTTAGTTAATTAACTGAAATCTCATTCTAGTTAAAGCCCTTAAGATTGCTTTAACTGATTTGAGAATTCCTCTTTATTAGGTTTGATTGTAATCCGAAAGTCTTATATCGACCTATCTTTATGTTTGTATATAATTACTTTTATTATAGCAAATCTATTTATACAAAAGAATTTCTTAATCTTAATAGCATGAAATCATTCATAAATCAACATGCTAACAATATTAATTCAAGAACAATAAACAACACATAATTAAATCTCAATAAAACTAAGTAATGAATAAAATTAAAATAAAATCACTGTAAGGTCTATCCTAGGGTTCATCTAATCCAAGGACCAAAAAAGGTTTAGTTCATAATCATACAAGATATAACATCAAAACTAAATGAAAACAAGAAAAAGTAAAAGAGACAGGATAAAATCCCTTTTGATCTTCATGAAATCCACTTTAGATTGATGGTAACCTATTTCAAATATGTTTCCTTTCTTGTTCTTCTTCCTAGGCCATCAATTTATGTTTTCCTCAACCTCTCTCAAGCCTCTCTTTTTCACTTAGTTTGTTCTTTTATAGCTCAAAAATTATGATTTTTAGAGTGGACACAATCACCCACACGACTATATATGTGATCATGCTCCATAAATCCTATGCAGTCTAAGACACAACCGTGTCCACTCCACATGGTCATATTGTTCAAAGACAACTTAAGTCCTTTAATTTTTTATCTTGATTTTGTTTGAAATCTACTTCTTTCGGTCTCTAAAGGCAATTAAGACCAAAAAACATAATAAGAATGAATTGTGTAGCAAAAACGATAAAAAAATCTCAAATAAGCAAATAAATTGCATTAAACATAGGATTAGAGATATAATTTATTAAGAATTTATCAAACTCCTTATCACTTAAGCATTTGCTTGTCCTCAAGCAAATCAATTTCATTGCTCTCAATAGGAAACAACTCTTGCAAAACATTAAACAGATCGAAGATATCCATAAAAAATCTCCATTATTCATTCAAATGCTAAGTTTATTAATTGTTAAGAACTTAGTTATTTCCATATAATTATAACCCAATCCAGTTTAATCCATAATTCTTCAAATTTCAACACAATTCACAGTTTTCTACTTAATGCATATAGTGAACATATATAAGAAAAATGCTAAAACCTTTGAACACATTCATACCCTTTATTAAAAACAAAACACTAAATTTAAACAATATAAGAGAACTTAAAAACTTGTTTGAAAAGTCACCAAGCCTTTTGAAGCAAGAGTATAAACCTTGTCACAAACCCCCTTAGTTACTTAACTAAGTCAATATCTCAAATGACCATTAACAACACTCTTTAATTTCGATCTTTTTATTAGTACGAAGCCAACATAGTGAAATTATTTATATTTATTTATCCACATAATACTTTTTCTCCTTTTTTTTGTATGTGGGATAATGAAAATGCTCAAAAATAATTCACCCTTTAAATCAATGTAGGTAAAAACTATAAGTAAAGTATCATAATGCAAATCAAGTATTCATTCTAAAATTAATGAACGAAATTGAAATCAACATAATCATCAAAATTTATAACTATTTTCTTGAATAAATCAAATCATAATCACAACCAAACTCTTAATGAATCATCTTGATCAACACCCTCGTAAAAAATTTTCTTGAATTGTTTATTGTTAAGCTAATTATAATAAAATTGACAAGCTTGATTGCTAAGTCCCTCCCCCACATGTTGAACATTTCTCTCAATGTACAAAACACACAAAAATAATGAAAAATAAAGGAAGGGGTAAGGATAATTGGTATTCCCTTAATAGAAAAAAATTTCCATTTATGTCCAATGTCATCAACATCCAGCCACTGCTAGTGAAATCTTCTTTACTCTAACGTGAGGGTAATGTAGCCTTCATAACCTATGGGACTCTATCAAATATGAAGTAACAAAATTAGGATCATCAAATTGATAATATGAAAATAACTAATCTACTAATGAAAATCGTGCAAACTACTCAATCAAAACAAATCACTTAATTATTAGGTTGCCTCCTAATTAGCGCTTTTTTATGAGTATTTTAGTAAGATTTATTAACAAGTCCTTCTTCTTCCTGGATCTATAATCAGAGGTTTGCTCAGTTTCCTTACATAAGGGTTCATTAGCCTATAAATAGGCCACTTGCTACAAGATAATAAGGAGATAAGTTATCATACTAATAAAACTAACTAAACATCCTAATGCCCTTTCTAGTAACAAATTGTCAATATAACAAGAAATAATAAAACCCCCTAAATCTTCGATTGACTATGGCGATTTATTTTATGGGAAATGGGAGCCCTCTATACTTAAGATGACTGACTTTGACGATTTGTTGTGTGGGAAATAGGAGCCCTCTATACTTAAGGCGACTATTGATAATTCCTCGATAGCCTCTTTATTTAGGTCATCCTTTTCATCTTCCTTTGTACTTTTCCTTCTATTATTGAACAACATTTTCTTCCATGTCTTCAACCTTTAACTCTTTTTCTCTCTATAATTTTATTATGTTCACATATTCCATCAAAGTTGGCTCAATGTATATAGATAAAATATATGGCTCTTTAGTTTTATAGAGGATAGACTCGATTGACACAATAAATTTCATAAGAGCATCTTCAATACGTTGATACTCCTTGTCTTGTGTTATTGTATAAATCTAGATGAAGTGTGAACGTTTCAATCAAAGTCGTAATAACCGCTCCACTATAGATTGTAGGGATTCCATATGAGGTATCTTGAGGCAATTCTCCTTTGTAATTGGATTCTTTCATATATAGTTTGGTGCTTGACATTTATAATTAAAGTGGTTACCCCCATATCATAACTTGCCATAGATGTCAATTGTGCTTTCATATATATTTCACTATGGATCTCGTTCCAACTTCCCAAAGATTTCATAAGTGATGGCATACCATAACACCCCTGAGAATATTATCCTCTCCATCCTTCCATTGTGTTTGGTAGTAGTAACGATGAATGCTTAAATCTTGCAAATAAGCCACACAAACAAGATTAAGAAAGGGAGTTGTAAGGATAAATAAATAAATAAAGAAGAAAAGAAATAAAAACTATATAAAAATGACTAGAATAATAAAAATAAGGTTTACCTATTATTACAATTCATGCGAAAGGATTTCTCAATCTTAATTGCATGAAATCATACATGAATCAATATACTAGCAACGTTAATTTAAGAATAATTCAGAACATATAATTTAATCTCAATAAAACTAAAGAATGAATTAAATTAAAAAAATCATTACAAGGTTTATCTAGGGTCCATCTATTCCAAGTACCAACAAAGGTTTAGTTCATAATTGTAGAAGATATAACATCAAAACTAAAAGAAAACCAGAAAACTAAATGACACAAGATGAAATCCCTTTTAATCTTTATGAAATCCATTTTATATTGATGGTAATCCAGTCCAAATATGTTTCCTTACTTATTCTTTGTCCATGGCCATCAATCTATGTTTTTAGAAGCCTCTCTTTTTCTATTAATTTTGCCTTTTTATAACTCAAAAATTAGGGTTCCTAGAGAGGACACAGTCACACACATAACTGTGTGCATGGCCATGTCTCTCAATCTTACTTTAATTCTTTAAAAATTATACAAAAACATAGCTCCATAAAGCTACATGGTCTAGGATATGGTTGTGTTAACCTCCACATGGCCATTTCTCTCAAAAACAACTTCAATCCTTTAATATTTTTCCTTAATTCCATCCATTTTTTGCTCCTTTTGACCCCTAAAGGCAATTAAGGCCTAAGAATATAATATGGATAAATTGAACTAAAAAATGGAAAAATCTTAAATAAGCAAATAAAATTCACTAAATATAGGATTAGAAATATAGTCTATTAAGGATTTATAACCTCTATTTGTAGTTTGCTAGCTCCACTCTCCAGCCTCTGAGACCTAGTCCTCACTCCTACCAAGATAGTGTTCCCTCTATAGTCTACTCTAGTTCTCCCTCTAGCCTCTTATTATGTTAGTTGTCTATTTATTGAGGTAAGGTTTGTGAGGATTGTGTTCTTATTAACTTGAAAACTATATATCTATGATCTCAATACTTATATCTGAACCATGTTACTTTACTACTTATATTGAGACGAAATTAAATGTATCTAAGATATGAATTTTAAGAAAGAGAACTAGAATATTATGGGTGTTTATGTATTAACTTGACTATATTTTTTAATGTTGGAGCTACTAAAATATACAAAAACAGCTTTCTCATTAGCTAAAATTTTCAATTGACATCTTTGTGAATCTTGCCTCTAAGAACTTAGGTTTTGAGGAAAGCATAATGGTGTAGTGCATCTTAGATCATTTTTTAGGAAATGCATTTTTGTTGGGATTAAGCATAATGTAAATTTAGGAATTGTAAAAAAATTCATTTATGGGTGGTATTATATGATCTATGTGATTTATGTTTGTCAATTTTTCCTATAGCCATTAATCACAAAGTTGGAGATTTTATAGAAAGTCAAAAAATGGTTGTAATTGTACAATGAAATTGAATATGGCATCTTGTTCATCATACACGGGGTATGAATTAGCTATTAACGGGGATCTTTCTTACTAAATTATAATACTGCAATGTTTTCAAGTAATACAATAGATAGTTTTAAATGGGTTCTTAGGACCTAAAACAAAGTTAAACATAAGCTAGAAGTGTTGATTAGGTCTTCGTCTTAAACTACTTGTTGGATTTCTAATTTCTCTATAGTTCTTAGTTCTTCCTAAAATTAATCTCAAAATGCATTAATTTTTCTTTCTTTCTATACTTGAAAAATTCCTTGCATACCTAGCTAATTTAATTTGATAGATTAAACCTAAAAATTCTTGAATAATGGAAGTTCTCTTGATTTCTTACTTCATACAATGTGAGTGTATGTCCTCACATTTACTATGACATCTTGCCCATTAATATATACATGTCAAATGTTTATTAAATTATATGTGAATTTATGTTGATTATTTCATATGGATGAGCATATTCCTTCAGTGGAGTGTTTTAATATGGTACTAAACAATATACCAATAGAGAGACCTAATTACAATACCAAATGAAGAAATGATTTAGGTTGAAGAAGCAGGTTTATTGAGAAGTGGTTTTTAGAATCACTTCAATAAGACTAGATCAAGAGACATAGTAGAAAAGTTCAAATGTAAGTATTTCATAAGATGCTGATTAGGAATTCTAAATGCAGAGCCTCTTACTTAAAGAGACATATTGAGTCATGTAATAAAAACAAGATCATATCAAGAGGTCAAACATTTTTTACCTCTAACTAAATGAGAGGGAAGAATGAGATGATTGCCACAAGTTATGACAACGTTAAATTAAAGTTTTTGCTAGCTAATATGGTTGTTCTTGATGAACAACTACTCTCTATTATCGACAGTAAAAAGTTCAAGATGTTTTTCATCTCACTCTAATTGACCTTCAAAATCCTAACTTGGAATATCATGAATAAGGACATTTTTAAAATTTATGATGATCAAAATAAAGAAATATTGAAGATCTTATATAGTACTTATAGATGAATAGCCATCACATAAGATATGTGGACAACTAAAAAACTAAAAAAAGGTTTATATAATAGAGACGACACACTATATTAATGATTATTGGACTCTATGTATTCGACTATTGAGGCAAATTATATTCTTTATTCTTATCATTTATTTATTGATTATGTTATAATTGATATTTATTCATATTTTTAAATAGTAGGTTTATTTATATGCTAGCATTGTATACAAGTGAAAGGTTGACAACTATATTGGTGGATTGTTTAATGGATTGGAATATTGACACCAAGTTATCTACCATAACTCTTAATAACTACAACACAAATGATACAATAATCCAAAAGTAGAAGAATAAGTCATAAGTTAGGAGTCAGTTGGTTGGTAGGATGGTATTCTATATGCATTGCTTTACACATTTTGCGAACTTGATTATAAAGGATGGTTTGGAGTGATAAAGGAAGTAGTAGAGTCGATCCCAAATAGCGTAATATATTAGAATGCAACACCTAAAATAGTTGAAAATTTTAAAGATATAGCACGATAACTACACATTTCATGCGTAAAAAATTTGGTTTTATATTTTCCTACTAGATGGAATTAAACATTCAAGATGTTAGAGTTGAAAACTAAGAATATTTAGGTGTTTAGTAAACTAAATCAAAAAAAATCTTAGTATACTTGCCTACTGACATAACACCGATTAGAGTTGGCTAAAGCATTTTATGCGAAGTTGGAAATATTTTATAATGCTATTGAGTTGTTCTTAGGAACAAAATATCCAACTTTATATAGTATCTTTAGTAGTATATGTCACATCTTGAAAGCTTTATCTGATTGAATGTTTAATTCCAATGAGGCAATCCTGGTCATGCCAAAGTAGATGATGGAGAAACTTAATTTTTACTAGTATATGCTTAGATAAACTGTAGCGATCATTTTTGTTTTAAACCCAAGATATAATATGGAGGGAGGTTATTTTTATTATCAAATGTTGTATGGTGATTAGGTTGAAAAGCATGTTGATATCATTAAACAATTCTAGAACGATTTATTTAATAATAATCGACAAATATTGGATAAAAAAACATGATTGCAGTTGTTTAGCTCCAATTTTATGTTTAAGTTCAGCATCAGTTCATAAGACCAATATGAATCCCACAGTTACAAAGTTTATCAAAGAAAAAAAGGTTAGGACTTCCTACAATAAGATGGAGTTGGACAACTATTTGGAGGTAGGCGTTATGATAGAGGTTGAAAATGTGGAGTTTGATATATTGCTATAATGGAAGACATATAGATGTGCTTTAGATCATGCAACTAATTGCAAAAGATCTCTTAGCAATTCTAGTATCTACTATTACTTTAGAATATTCTTTTTAACATTGGTGGTCAGATAATTAGTCCTCATCTTGCTCAATTTCACCCTAATACTTAGGAAGTCCTTATATGTGCCTGAAGTTGGTTAGATGATGAAGATATTCAAGATAAACTATATTTTTTATGATATGTTAGTTTTTTTTACCTTAATAATTTTATCAATGATATATTATACTATCTTATAATGTCTTTTTTAAATTGATACAAGTACCTATATAAAGACTAGTCCTCCAACTAAATTTTTTAAAAAAATTCAATAAGGAAGATATAATGATTATCATATGTTAAATACTCATTTAATATAACTATTCCATAATCAGGTATAAATTACCTAATAATGTTTCTGTATATGCAACATCCCACTACCACAAGGTACATACCCAAACATTCAAGAATATTCAAGTACATATCCTATGATAATGGCAT
>JANSVA010000005.1:39603491-39621271 GCA_025504915.1 Erythroxylum reticulatum
TTTAGTTCATTCAAAACTTTCCAAAAACATTCATGCATATCAACAAGACAAGAACAGAGCATTACCGTGGTCATCCAGCAATTATTTTTTGTTATTATCATTATTCACTAATCTTCATTTAACTCAAACTATCACAATCTGGGTACACTTCCTGCTCATTCCTTATGCCCAAACACGTTTAAACTCATATCCATACATACCCCACAAATACACACGTGAATGGTAAAAAAGAAAACAACTATATATGTTTTTTTTCTGTGAACCAAGAACCGAGTAGACAAGGTATGAATATATTTATTTCTTGATCATAATTAACTAAGTTTAATTCAAACATCACCCAAATATCATCTACAATATCACAAAGCTTAAAACTCAACTTACTTGGGTTAGCTAACCTTCCAACAATTCCTGAAATTCTACAGTAGAAATCGTAAATCTAGTTGTTTCATGGAGGATGAACAAAGAATAAGGAAGGAGCTGGCTTTTCGGTGAAGAGAAAAAGAGAAATGAGTTGCCCCCGAATTCATGCAATATGTGGCGTTTTGCATGTATATACACATGTCGCTCAACCCAACAGCCACAGATACTACCAACCATTTATCTCAAACAATTTAACTATTTGTTATATTTTAGTAGGTCTCTTATGTTTTTTTTTTTCAAAAAACCCCAAAAAAAATTTGAAAATTTTTAAAATTTACCAAAAATTTCGAAATAATAAGATGACTTTCCAAATAAATTTTCAACTCAAAAATAATTCACCAAAAATTTCTAAAATAACCAAAATGTACAAAAATTACCAACTCACATTTAATACATTCTAAATAAATCTACAATTTCTATTTATAAACCAATTTATCCAGAAATGCCAATGAATGCATGTACCATCATATGAATGTGCAAAATAATTGTGTATGTCACTATGAATTATGCATGATGTGCATTTTTCTAATTTCTCATATTTTTCCATAATTCACAATTATAGCCCTAACATGGGTAACGGGATGTTACAATATATAGATGAAGTTATGTGAATTATTGACAATCCTAATTATGATAATTAGCTAGCCCTTTTCCTCTATTGCAAGTTTGTTTTCTTTAATATTTACTTCTGGATTTACTTTTTCTCATATGATTGCTTTAATTTTTTACAATTGGAGATATAAATCTTTGCTTATGTGTTTTTATGTAGGTTAGCAAAGAAAACTCTATACTGTTGTCTCTATCTATTTACTCATCTTCTGTCTGCACTCTCCAGCTATAATTGATAATTTCTTTTCAATTTTCTATATCGTTTTTCATTTGGATAATATTATCACTATAATACTCTTTTGTTTTGATAATAAAATAATATTCATAATATTATTGTGATATTTGTTAAAAAGGCAAACTCATGAATTGATATTGTGATATTATTCCTTCATATTTTGAATGAATCAAGCACCATGTTATTGCTAGACTTAAATAAGAAAATAATAATTAGTAAAAAAGAGATAAAAATTTCAAGCTTCATTAATTTTTTAAAAAATTAAGAAAATATATTTTTATTATTTTTGTATCCAAAGTAAGACAATGAGCTTAAGAATATTAATTTAATAAAAATAAATAAATATAGATTCTTTATTAGAGATGAGATAATTGAACCAAAAATAAGTAATTTGGAATAGTCAAGACTAAGTTTAAAAATTGAACTTAAGGCTTATAATATTAGACTTCGTTAAAAAAAATTAATGAGATACAAAACACTTTTTTATATAAAATAACACATACTAACTTTTTTTATGAAAATAAGTTTTAGGATGACAAAGTTTGTTATAAAATTTTAAACTATCTTTTTTTGTTAAAATTTATTTACTTTTTAAATTAAAAAAGGGACTAGTTTGGGCCTAGTCCCAATCAATCCTTACTTAGTCGAAGCTCAGGCGAAGCCTAATACCATTAATAATTGTTCTCTTTTCTCTCTTCTACTTGTTTCTTTTGCCCACATCCCTACTTGATTAATTTTCTACACTTTGTTCAAAAAACTGAAATCTTATGATGTATTAAATCATAAAATTTGATTTTTTTTTATATTTCAATTTATATATCGAATATCGATGTTCTTTTGTGATACCTTTCATGATTATGTCACTTAATTATTATAAAGCATACTAGTTTATTATTTGTTACAATATATTGTTATCTTAGGTATTAAATCTATAATTGTTTAATTCTTCTAATCAATGAAACAATTAAGGTTTAACAGATTGTTGGGTTCAAAATTCTTAAATCCTAGAAACAACAATCGACAAAATTAAATGGAATCACTTTTGCTAGTGTTGTTTTGATTTATATATCTCTCTAATTCATAAAGTCATCACTAGATTAGGTCTTCATGCTTGTGACTTAGAATATTTTATAGTTAGGGTTAATTGGATTGCATTTCTTTCTAAATAATTATGATTAAGGAGAGGTAAGAAATAATTATGATGATGAATATTTGAAGTATAAGTTAATTTATTCTTGTATGGATAATCGATGCCTAATTTTTGTAGTGAATGTGGACTAGATCGAAGTTTATTTTATATTATTTTATATATTTTTTAATTTGTATTATCTTTTAGTTATACTTTTATAATTGTTTTCACATAATCAAAACTCTTCATTTTTTATTATTGATTTCATAGAACAAATATATGTTAGATACTAAAAAGGCGAGTCCTTTGTATAGATGAAAAGGATGTAAAGAAAGAAGAGGTTGCAACTAAACCTTAGTGTTAGTCTCCCCTCTGTCTAACTGTAAATTAGTTCCTCCTTTTTCCACAAACTTTAGCATAATCTTAAAAATATGAGTGACCTCAATATTTGTGTGAGACTTTTTTGTATATACAAAGCAAATATTCCCCTTTTCATGCTATAAAAAATGTCCATTCAGATCAATTTAAAAAAATAAAGATATGTGGAAACTAAAGCTTAAAGGATGAAGGAGGTAAGATTTAGGAAGAATTTCTCTACAGTGACTCAAGAAAGATCTTCCAAAAAAATATAAAGATATGTGTAAGTTCCCGTTCCTTAAACTACAGGTAATGCCAAAATTAAAACGGTTATGATAAATTTAGGAGCAGATATTAATGTCATGTCATATCTTACTTATACTTCTCTAATGATTGGACCTTCCAAGAAATCTAGTATTATGATTTGACAAGTTGATAGCTTTTATGCATATCGTAAGGGTATATCGAAGTTTTTATTGTGGAAGCAAATGATGTGGTTTTTCTGGTTGATTTTTATGTACTTAATATAGAGAATGGTGATCAATAATATGTTATTTATTATAAAGATTGTTATTTAAAACTCCTCAGACTAAGATGTATGTTTATACTAGCACACTTACCATGAAATTTGATAGTCAAATTGTTAATTTTAATAGTCATGATTCTATGAAAGAACTTAATGATGATAATCATATGTATTCGATTGATATGATTGATTCGTTAGCATAGGAAGTTTTTGAACCTAAAATAAAAGATGGATTGGAAGTTGCCACATATAAGCATCTTAACAATGAGAATGAGGAATTCACAAGGATTATGAGCTGTAAAAAACTATTATAACCTTGTATGACCCTCAAAAGCCACATTAATAAGATATTAAGGAAAGTGACATGAATGCATATTCAAATCGCATCCTACTTAAAGAGGAAGCCATATCCACCCTTTAATTGTAAAGAGGAATGAAGCCACCTATAATGAATATCAGTTGAAGAAAGAGAAGTTGAGTTGAGTCTACAAAAATAAATAATAATGTTGATTATGAGGTAACTTAAGAAATTAGCCTTTATAATTCCTTTTCTTGTTTGTTCATTTTATTATTTATTATTCTTACGTATGTGTTATTTTCTCTTTGGCATTTTTAAATTTTAAATTTAAGATAACATAGTTTTTAAGCATGAGAAAGGAATTGCTTTAGGATTTATTTAATTAAATTATTTTAAATTTTCCAAATAGATTAAATTGATATGCATGCAATGAGTTAAACCAATTAAGTATGAAGGTTACATTTATTGAATAGTTGATTAACTTAAGGTATAAACTTTAATTAACATTAATAGCAATTTTAAAAGGGAAGTTAGAAATTTATCTAGAAAGTCATTAACCATATGAGCTTTTATACTATATGAGATTAGGACATCTATGCCAATCTATATTTTTTCTTTATGTATGATGTCCTTTGTGGATATGTCTTTAAAAATTGCTTTAAACTATTTTAAGATTACATTCTTATATGGATATATGAAACAGGGTAAAATCATCTTTGAATTGACTCATTTAACTTAAATAGCTAAGCTAATAAAATATTCCTTATCAACCCTTTTGAGACTTAAAACTCTCTTTCTTTCATTTAAACTCATTATATGAGCTCAAAATTAAATTTGAACATCTTTATCTAAATTAAGGGTTAGTACGACATTTGAATCAATTTGAATCAAATTAATAAAAAGGGTTTGTAAAGAGAGGAACATAATAAATGTGGGGTTTACATAGTGAATAAGTAGTATTTTTATAAATATAAAGTGTTTGAATAGTTGACTTAGATATTTAAATTTGAATATTTCACACGTACAAAAAAGAAGAGAAAAGAACAGAGTTATTTGTATGACATGATGTCAATAGTCAATGTTCTTGATGAGATAATAGAGTGAAAGAAGACGTTATTAAGTGTTTGAAGTTATTATATGAATTATAAGTTCCTAATTACTTTGTCTATCTAATATTTTTTTTAATACTCTATTAATTTCCTTAGTTTATCCTTATTTATGTAAAAATTTCCTTACTTTTTTACCCTAACCCTATTTTAACTAAGAAATAAAGACCTTTTGATTTATATGTGCATATAATTTAAGTTGAGGAGTTTTAATGTATTAGCAAGCCTGTGGTGCTATATTTTTATAAGAACTAGAGCATAACACTTAAACCATGAAATTAAAGCAAAATCTATAAGAAAAGTTTATCAGTTTTTTAACGGCATTGTTATGTTGATGTTTGTTTAAATTTTCATATAATCTTCAACTATGACACATTATGTTTACTTGAGTCATGGGATTTACATCTTTTAATATATATATATATATATATATGCTTTTTGATATCATAATAATGAATTATAAGAAGCCTTTTCATTGATGTTTACCAAAGAGAGTATGCTTGCATAAGGATAAGTAAAAGTTACTTGTGGAAGAATTTGACAAGAATGTAAAATGGCATATTTTTTCCTTCTTTAATATTTTGTCCTTTATAAATTATTTTATGGATAAATGTACTCATTATGAATGTATTTTGACTTAGAATGCAAATGGAGGTGTTAAAGAAAAAAAAATGTAGATATTTGAACAACTGCTATAATAATGATACTCAATTGGACATAACTTACGGATGTTGTTGAGTAAATATTGCCTTGGGATGAATTTTACCGAGAATTGAAAGAGTTTAAAAGAACAATTTTTTAAAATACAATTTTTAGTTGAATATGGCTTAATACACAATTAGTGACACCTGAAATTCCTCTCAAACATCGTGAAAATTAAAAAAAAAACAATTTGATGCACAAGTTAAAAGAGAGATTATGTGATTAAAAGAAAAGAAGTAGGCTAAAATAGTTACCTCTAAAGAAACTTTGCAAAAATTACATAAAGTGTCAAGTTTTTGTAGTTCAAGATATAAGCGACCTTATGATTACATCAAGGTGTTCAAGTTTTCAAAGCTTTATTTTAACTAACAATAAAAGACTTAGATTTCTCCTTCAGCTTAAAAAATTTTAGAAAAATTATCTAATCTTTAAAATTATTGAGAATTTTTTTTAATTTCCAATTTTCTAGAAAAACCTTTCTCTTAGACTTTGGTTAGAAAATAATGATGAAACACATGTAGTAGAAACATCAGATATAAACTATTTAAATGTTGTTTACATAACAATTGAACTCACTTCTTAACTCGAATTGAACTAATAAGCTCGATTCAAACTAACAATTTATTTTAATTATTTTAATTATTAATTTAATTTAAGTTTAATTGATTCAAGTTAAGTTTAGAACTTAGTTTAATAATCATATTAATAATATTTGATTAATTTATATGAGATGTTTATACTATACTATGTGTATTTCATTATTATTTTTACCACAATTTTAGAGAAAATTTTTATTAAAAATTGAAAAATAAACGAGAAAATTTTCAAAAATTTTAAAGATCAATTTTTTAAAATAATTACTTGAACTACAAAAGAATATCTATATTTTTAACCGTTTAACGAATTTGGGCATACAAACAAACATCTTATCGTGCACTAACTTTTGTTTGAAGGCATGAGCATGACCTACATTTAGAGTTTTGTACCGACCAAAAAAAGGTACAAAACTTACTTTATTAGCACCTGTCGGTACGGTGATTTCAAGTGGTACGGGCTGGTAACGTAAATTTCAGAAAGTTGAAGGATCATTAAAAAAAATAAAGTTGTTGGACGAGAACACGATAACAATACTGGTGGTGATGTTGAGATAGGGAAGTGCGTCGGGGGAGGCAACAACGAGAGAGACCTGTGTGGTTGTGTTGTACGCACTGAGTCATGGCATGTTATGAATCAAAATGAAGAATAGAAGAGAGAAGAGTCGAAAGGAAGAGAGATGGGCAAGAACGCTAGACAGAGAGGAGGGATACACAACTAATTTATCTTCATTTCTCCTAATGAAATGGTAAGTTACAAGTATTGTTATACTATCCACCCATGCCAGTACAGTTGTATAATGACTATATTATTTTTATACGTAACAATTCCTTCTCCTTTAGGAAACCTTGTCCCCAAGGCTAAGGAGGTTTACAGAATCGATGAAAAAGAAGCAACCATAAAATGAACTTCTTTTCATCACCCCTTTTAGCAGCCTTTGCATCATTAGCCAAGTGTGTTCTAGCATGATCCAATGTATAACAAAAAGAAGGGATGAAGCACCAGCAAGTCCACCTAATGCTAAATTCCCATAAACCTATTTCCAATAGTCACCCTTACCTTCCTGGAAGTTAAACATCCTCTTGAAGTAATCCTTGAATGCATATTTGAGGGCCTAGGTTGGAAGATATGTGATAACGTTTGCAATACTACCTCTGTAAAGAGCAATTACACCCTTATCCTTAATGGTCCTAGAAAAGCAGTCTGACATACCTTTGTATGGTTCAGATAGCTGACCAGCGTTGATCATCGCATCTTGATTTTGAATCATGAGTTTAACACACTCAACTGGCGCATCAGTTGTCCAGGAAACAACAGAGGAGAGTCCTGTCATATGAGAATCCACCATAAAATTGCCTTTACCTTTCTCATATGGTGCTTGCACCAATGTTGGCGAGAGAGATGACATAAGCACAAGCCATTTCCCTGACATGCAGGGCTAAAAGGGCTTTTAATTTCATTAGCATTTTGCTCAGTCATACAATCAGGTAGAAAAGATTGGCCATGAATCTTCAATTCCGGAGTAACTAGCATAGTTGTTCCCAGTTCCATTCCTTGTAACTGCATGAATTGTGCCAACATAATTTTAAGCTGCAGTAGGTCATTCTCCATTTTTTCTGTTCTATTTAGAGCTTCCAGAAACATTTTTCACATTCTTACTTTGTAATTCCAGAAACATTTTCTCGTTCCTGATTTGTGCTTCCGTCAAGCTTTTCATTTTTTCTTCAATTCGCGTAGACCTGACTTCTCTGATACCATTTGTTATGAATAAAAATGAAGAACAGAAGAGAGAAGAGTCCAGAGGAAGAGAGAAGGCAGAGAACTTTATAGAGAGAGGAGAGAAACACAACTAATTCATCTTCATTTCTCCTAACGAAACGATTACAAGTATTGTTATACTATCCACCCATGCCAGTATAGCTGTTACATAATGTCTATATTATTTTTATACGTAACAAGGCAGCTTGAGGTGCAGTCATTCAAAGGATTGGCAATAGAGGCGGAAGCGGCAGAGGTGTTGAGAGAGGTGGCGAAGAGAGGGAGCGAGAGAGGTGGAGAAGAAGCCAAAGAGAATGCTGCAAATTATGAGGGAGAGAGATGTCGGGTTAAATGGGCGAAACTGGCTTAGGCAAATTCCAATAATTTCTAAGCAATTTGATTGTAAAGATAGGGAATGTATAATTATGTTGGTGTTGTTTAAGGTTTAGGGATGTGTAAATAAGGAACAGAACATGAGAGATTAAATTGGATTTAAGATATAGTTGTTTTCTATTTGCTCTTGGGTTGGTTTGATTTGTCCGGGATTTTAACATTCATATAATAAATAGTTAAAGTGTTTGGGGTTTGGGATTGGATTGAAACTACTGAAAAAAGAAAATGATTTTTCGTACTAATCTAAAGTTTTGTATGAACCCAGCGAAAAAGATGCTCATTATATTTAATTATAATATTAATTAGTTGTGTTTAATATTTTTTTTGTTAAAAAAGTATTAAACGTAACGAAATTTATGGGGTATTTCAAAACTAATAATAAAATGTACTTCTCAATTTTTATTACAAGTGAAAAATGTTAATAAATAAATAAATTGTTATTTTAAATTTTTATTATTATGACTTTTGAAGATGAGTTTGATGTAAAATTATAAAGTATATACTAAAATATATTTAAAAACTATTTTATAATTTTAAAAAAATTTTAAGAATATTTTTTTAATTTAAAAAACTACTCAAAACAGTACTCGATATTAATTGATATTAATATAATACTGTGCTAAAAATAAATTCAATTCTAGTACCAATATAATATTTATAACATTGGGCATGCCTCCATGGCTACGAAGTGTTTTTAAGGTATATAAGTTTCTTATATATATGCCATTTCCATAGGGCAGTAATTAAAGAATCGGAATACAAAGTAAAAGTGAGAACAAAAAGTGAGAGTCGAAATGAAAATAAAATTATTGATTATCCGTGTTTAACATGCAAGCACTAAGAATGAGCTTATAGAAGTTAATAATTATACCAATTTGATTTTTACTTATATTTAGTTATTATATAATTTTTTTTACAAAGTTATAACATTTATATTTTATAAATAATTAATAAAAAATTTTAATAATTTATAGAATTATTAATTTTTAAATAATTTTTGCTATAAAGATAAAAGTATCAATAAAATAATTATTAAAAAATTAATATAAAAGATAATTTTGATGATAAAATTATGATAAGAATCAAATATCTTGATAACTAAAGAAGACAATTCTCATTACCACCCTCTCCGTTACCGAACACCAAACGAGAAATAAGTATTTTAGTAAGATTAAGGCTTCGCAATTGTCAAGCCTCATTGCGCAAACACCTAATTTATTCAATCACTTGGATTGAATCCTTTTCACATTAAAAAAAAAAAAAAAACAGAAATCGAATACATTTTTTCAGCCGTATAACCAAACTAAAGAGAAACTCCAAAATATGGAATCAGAAATCAAATTTTCAAATTTACTGGGAAAAATTTTATACACTGATAAACTGAATTCATGATTTTGTCGAATGCTAATCCCATGCGCTAGGCACTCCTTGACTGTAACCTCCACCATATACGCTAGGAACACCGTAACTACTAGTTACACCATATCCACCGGTAAAATTGCCACCGCCATACTGATCCATTCCTTTACTAAAAGAACGCTCCCTTCTAAAATCACTGCCACCAAAGCGGCTTCCATAAGACCGCCTATTCTTACCTCCACTATATGATGCACGTGAAGCAAAATGAGTTAGCCAAGTAGGTACTTCCTGGTTTGCTTCTTGCATTAGGTCAGCTAGAGACCTTGCCAATGACATATTGTTCTCATTAAAGAAAGCTGTCGCCAGCCCTGTCTTCCCAGCACGCCCTGTTCGTCCTATCCTATGAACATAATCATCAATGTCGTTGGGTAGATCAAAATTAACCACATGAGCCACATGAGGAATATCAAGACCACGAGCTGCAACATCTGTAGCTACTAAAATCGGCGTCCTCCCACTCTTAAATGATCTCAGAGCCATTTCTCTTTCCTGCATGCAAACTTGAAACAGTAAGTAACCACCCACGAGTTAAGGTCACTGGGCTATAGTTGATTGTTCTTTTTCTATTCCATCTCTACTACAGAACCAAACATGAGAGCTTCCTCCAATCCAATTCCTCAATAAATGATAAAAAATTTTCAAAAAAAAAAGAACGTATATATACGGTTACTTAATCCTGTTGATAAGAAGTTATGGAAACACAAAAATTCAGAACAAGCATATGGGAAAAACTACAGGAATTAAGTTCGGGCAAAGCAACATTTTCATTTTCTATGTTTTACATCACATGTCAATTTATTGTGCGTGACAGACTTCCCCTTGCAATAAACTCGGTGCATATGATTAGATCCATGAGACTCAAAGAAATTCCATCATAAGACCCCCCACTTAAGCTCTACCATATCAAATGTAGAATGAATGGCATAGTTTGATGTTAAGAAATTCAATCATCACTGACCTGCTGCGTTCTATCGCCATGAATTGTTGTTGCAGGAAACCCATTAATATACAACCAGTTCTCCAACAAGTCAGCTCCCTTCTTTGTCTCCACAAAAACTAATGTCAAAGTTTGCTTCAAATTCAAAAAGAAGATATTGTTGGTATATAGATATTAAGATACTCAGACCCATCAAAAGATACCTTCAACATAATATCCACACGTCTCTTGTTTACTATCACCCCCTGTCCATAATCACCTGACCACATTTTTATCCCTTATTCACTCTGATCGTTTAAGCATTAACAATAATTTATTCCTTTATTTTTCCACCCTTTAACAGCACAATAATTTTTAAAAAACACATGATATCAACTCTAAGATCAAGATGGAAATCAAAATGCAATAAAACTGGTGCGGCTGAACCATATCAGAAAGAAGCCGTCTTGAAGGCTGACCGCTCAAGGCCTCCAATAACATAGCAAGATCAAGAAAAGTCATTCTTGTTACCTTCACATTAGGTTCAGTTTCTCTCTGCGCATGAAGAAGGTCCATGAGATGGCTTCTCTTGTCAGACTCATGAACATATTCAACTCTTTGAAGAATTAAATCAGTACTTGAACCAACTCTTCCAACAGCCAAAAATATGTAATTTGAGAGAAAATCAGACGCCAGTCTCTGCAGGTCAAGCACAATAGTGTAAGATTGTCATATACAATTTCAAATGCAACTCTTCAACAGAGCCAAGTTACCACTCTTGGATGAAGAAATGGTGATGAGCATAAGTTTATATGATTACTCGAAGAATGTAACTGTTAATTTCCATAAACAAGAAATAGCCAGTAGTACAATCTACACCCAATTTACATCCAATAACAATTAGTGTTATTAATCGCAATAAAATGTATTATAGCCCATGACAACTTCAAAAACCTCAGATACATAACATTATCAGCCACATAATAGAGATATAAAGCAGAAGGCGTTAATGAATTCAATTGCAAAGGCCACAGGTTGGAAATAAGAATATTAACTGCAAAACAACAGGAATAATACAAAATCTTATATAGACCTGTATTTCTCTTGGAAAAGTGGCACTAAACAGCATAGTTTGTCTCCGCCCTGCAGGGGGCATGTCCATCTGTTCTACTATCTTTCTAATCTGAGGTTCAAAACCCATATCCAACATTCTATCTGCCTCATCAAGTGCCAAATATTTTATCAACTGCAATGACACTCTAGCCCTCTCCAGCAAATCCACCAATCGTCCCGGTGTCGCCACAAGAATATCAACTCCTCTTTCAAGTTCCCTTAACTGACCATGTAATAAAGAACTACTCAACCGTTGCAGTAGGCAAAAACAGCTTGCATCTAAATAACTTAAAAAATTAAAGCTACAAAACACAAATAATTTTCAAAAGAAAGTGAACAGTATTTGGTTATGAATCCTCAGAAGAGTCAATGAGGGTAGCATTTGACTTCTGTGGAATGAAAACATGCCATAATGATATTTGTGAAAGTGTGTGAATAAGTTAAACACTAGACGCCATCAATATATTACATATATAAGAGGGTAGAACAAGAGGTAATTACAAATAGGTCCTTACACCATATGCATATTATACAAACTAATACTCTAAATAATACTAAAGCCATCAACAGAATGTAGAAAGAAAAGGACTAGGGTAGCTTGGTAGTTTCTGTCAAATGAGCTGATTAATGCATCCATGTCAGCTGGTAAAGAGCCAAAAAGAAGCAAATTGATGTAAATACATTGAATTAGAAGGAAAAAGGAACAATGTGCAAAATTAATTAAACCTATAGCATCCCTTGTTAGTCCAATGCAAGCAGATATACATAGATATACAAACAATATATGCCCCAGAAACCCCTTCCCTGAAAGTAGATCTTCATAGTGGACACTTCATTTATCATATACATCTATAATTAAACGTGTGATGAGAATGTGAAGAGTGGTGACGAGGGAACAATCAAATAATTGCCAAATATTTGTACAAACACCGAAAGAATACAAAAAGTGACCTAAACCTGTTGGTTGATTGGTGCCCCTCCATAGGCAACTGCCACCTTGACGCCGGTTTGATACGAAAATTTTCTAGCTTCATCATGTATCTACAATCAAATTGCAAGGAAGTTTATAGTGCTGGTGAAATTAAAAAAAAAAAACATACAAGTAATATAATAGCTTGAAGTAAAACACACCTGAGAAGAGAGCTCTCTTGTAGGAGAAAGAATTAGAGCAACTGGATAGACAGTTCTTGCTACACGTGGTCTCTGGACATATTGCTCCCTCATAATTCCACTGATAATTGGAAAGCAAAACGCAGCTGTCTTCCCAGATCCTGTCTGGGCACAGGCCATCAAATCCCGCCGTCCAAGCAATATTGGGATTGCATGACGCTGAACTGGAGTTGGCTTCACATACTTGCACCTCCTAATATTGTGATTCATTTCCTCACCCAAATCTATTTCTGCAAAGGTATTAACAGGTGGTGGAACATTGTCCCCATTTGTCTCAACTGGTATATCCTCATACGCATCAAAATTAATGCCAGAATTTTCTTGGTCAGCAAATGCGGACTCCACATCTTTGTCTTCACTAAATGGATTAACTTCTCGTTCTTTCCCACAGTTCCAGCCACCACTTCTATTATTCCAACTACCACCACCAGCTCGACCACTGTAACCAGATCCTTGACGTCCAAAATCAGGTTTAGTGCCACCACCCCAACGGGAACCACCTTGAGGGCCACCATAACCCAACCGATCATTGCTCAGCAAAGGAGCAGCTGATGATGATGCGGGAGGATCAGATGAAGGTTGACGGTTACGGAGGTGTGGAGGAACATAAGTAGGACGAGTTGGACGCTGTGTGTCATTATTGCCCAAGCAACCAGAGGCGGTATTCTCAGATGCAGAGTTTTCCACAGAATCTGCCCATGAAGTTCTCATAATTCGATTCCACAATGTAAATCTATAAACTGGAGTCAGAAAAATTCCAAGGTATACAAGTGCTCCAAAGCCAATGTGAAACCAAATGCAGCTTTGCTCTATCTAATTCACAGATCAAAACTCCTGGTCAACAACCTACAACGGAAGCCAAATCAGACCTAAAACTAATGAATCACAGCTAAAAATCACCAAAAGAATAGATAGCACAAAGCCCAAATGCACATTGAACCACCCACCTGAAGAACCCATAAAACAAATAAAAAGACTTTAGTTTGACTAGAAACAATCGAAATGTAACATCTTGATAAAACCAAGCCAAAAATGATGCAAAAATGAAATTGTAAAAGGGATGCAATGGACGAGCTAGAATCACTAATCTTATAGGGGAAAAAAAAATCAGCTAAAATTTTAGAAAGAACAATTGGCAAACAATAGGTTACCTTGTAGCACAGATAACATTCCAGCATATACGAACATACGCATATATGATACACATAAAGACAGAGAGAGTAGAAAAAGAGAGAAACCTGAGGGATGATAATGGTAAAAAAGAAACCCTAGCTAAAAATTCGGGATCGGACACGAAGCTAAAGCATCGGTTTTTAGATACGATAAACAAGAGCAGAAGAGAGAGGAGCAGATATCAATTCTCTTCTTCTTACTTAAAAAGACTTTGAAGAGAGAGAGAGAGCGTGGACCGTAGGAATGAAGGGAGTGGCGTTGAAAGTGTTTGCTGTTTGCTTTGCTTTTGCTTCAACAAATCCTATTTCAGTTCTAACCTTAACATTGTTCTTCTAATTTAATGAATTGTAACTAGTTTTGCTATTAATAAATTTTAGGAAATTGACGTGAATTTTATAATTTCGACCCTCGTAATCTACAAACTATCATTTACTCGGATGGAAAACTTTAGCCAATACTTCTGACATCAATCTCTGTTAATGGATGACTAACGGAGACGAGAAAAGTAACGACATTTTGTCAAGTTTTTATAATTCTAATACATCAAATTCTACCAGTCATTTATTAATGGAGATTGAGGTTAAGGGTGGCCAAAACAGTTAGACCAAGTTCAATTCCAATTTGATTAAAAAGGCCCTAATGGTGATGTTTTCCTTATAAGAGTAGAGATTCTCATTAAACTCTACCAAATTCCTAATTAAAGAATTCTACTAGAGTTTTAAAAGAAATATAGATTAAACTAACAAGTTAGTGTTCCAATTCAAATAATATTAGTGGTTAGTTTTTCAATTAAAGTAGGAAACGTTGTTATATTTGCGGTTAAATTTGAAAATGTTTGATTTTCACCCCACATGAGTGACAAATTTCATTAAAATTACTTTTAATAAGAATGATCTGTAATTATAGCCTTATTCTTCATTGAACTTCAGGATTTGTCAACGAATTTCTTATCTATAACATTCAAAAAGTCACTTCTAAACTTAATAATTGCATTTTCATAATAAAAGCGTCTAGACTTTTAATTTTTGAATTGCCTATTTTAGCTTCATTTTCTTTCGTGAGTTTTAAGGTTTTTAACCTAATGTGTTTGCATCAACTTTGAATATAATAGAAAGAGTTCAAGGCACATATCTCTCATATGATATAAAACTTTTTAAAAAATTGCCTTAAATTTTGAATCATTGGGAAAAAGTCTAGAATTTCAAATTTTCTTCTATTAGTTTCACCTAAAATAATGTTGGAATAATAGATTTATTAAATGAAAATATTAATAAATTAATAAAATAAAGATGAGGTGGCATAGCCATTTTTTGGACCTGATCTAAACCACTTCTTTTGCAGGAATCAACCCAAAAAAGTATAATTCAAATTAAAAAAGTTAGATAAAAATCAGCAAATATGTTAGAACTCCTTCAACCTCTACCAATTACCACCACATCACCTCCTTCTCAATGTTTCAAAGAGAGATGTGTATTGTGACTGTCTAGTGAAGAGAAGAATATTTCTAGTTTTCCTAACATCTTTTCACCCCTTCTCTAACCTATTAAAGAAATGTTCTAAAGGCAATCGCTTTTAACACTTATTGTACAAATCTTTATGATTAATAAAAGGCATTTTCGTTAATTTGATGTTCATGTTCTTTATGAATTGATAATGATCTTAAATCGAATTAATGAAGTCCTTGATACATTACATAGCATGAAGGAAATCATGATAATGAGATTTCTTTCATGTGTAATTATGTTCGCATCTAAATTATCCATAGTCATAGGATTAATGAGACAAGACATTATTAATTTGGATAGACTAGCATATGTTATACTCCTTGATTGGATCAAGCAGTGGATCTTATAAGTTGTAAGCATAAGTTATTTAGAGTTAACATGTGGAAGCTTGCTAAGAGTAGTAAGTACATTGGATGACTTACCATGAGACAATCATATGGATAATCTATTCTAGTGTCAATGATAGTTTCATCATAACAATGGTGCAACTATCTTTTACTTGAGGTGTTCAAGGATATCTTGGGTACTAATCCTATACTTTGACACCATTCCTTGTTGTCTCTCAGAGGTTGCTCATAGGGTAGTGATTGGATACAGCTTGAAGTATTCGAAAGTAATTGAGTAGCTAATAAAGGATTCACCACTCCTAATAGAAGGAGATGATACCCACGACCCCTTGTTAGGGTCATTACTCGGGAATCTTTGGCCAAAGTGGAAATGCCATGAAGATAATCTTTAGTGACATATCCAATTAAGTAATGAGCCTTGGGGGCAAGAACTAACATCACTTGGGCTAGATGTGACGTAGTCAGTCTAATAGGAGTTGACATTTTAACCATGATCTGAATCAAGTGTGGTATAGATGGTGAAAGGACGAATTGCATAGGAACGTTGTCTATGAAAGGGATTGTAGTCAAATCACTGACTTTTTGATCAATTGGAGGTCATGATATGTTGCTAGACACTGCTCATGACTTGGTTGAATTAAGTTTTAATTCAAGTGGCCAATATAACCGGGAACCTAATGGGTCACACATATTAGACATGAGAAGAATGAGTGAAATAGGTTTGGATGGTGATTCAAGATATGAGAGAATGTTTTGGGATTATATCGCGATATGAGTGTGATAAGAAACATTGCAAAGGAATGAAAGAAAGCAAGTGTTGCATAGCTGCTAGCCTGGAAAATTTCTAGATTTCCATCAAACGTTCCAAAACAAATTAATTGGCATTCTTGGCCACTTAATTCTCATTATTCCTCCATTTATGATGGGGGTTAAAGGAGGCTAAAAGTTGGCAAAAATTCACTCATTTTTGTGCATAGTATTGTAAGAAAACTAGTGAGAAATGTGAAGAATTCATCTTATACACACTTATTCTCAAAACTATTCTCTCAAGAATATACATTAAAGTTAGCACTTTGTGTGAATTCTAATCATTCTTCCTAAGAGGTTTCAAGCTTTGCTCTTCATGTGGATATCATTAGAGATGTCCACCTTTGGTCGTTGTGGTTTACGACAACTCGAAGAGGTGAAGACAATGAAGAACAAAGGAGTTTGTAAGGTACACGTCTTATGTTCACTTTTCTCTACACCTAATGGCATATATTTAATTTTGTATTTTTTGGGTTTCCTTTCATTTTTTGTTGCATATTTTCTGATATGTGATGCATAATCAAAACCTAACACAACCAACGTACCATCACCACCTACAATGAAAGTTTGTGATTGTAAGATGTCGCCATCTTATTTGTCGCACATGATAACTATCTTCTAAGTTCTAATTTGCTTATTTGTTCACTTCTTTATAAAGTCATTTACTTATGTTTTATGATATTTTGGGTACATAAAATTATGCTACTTTATTAAAAAAAAGTGTGAGCCATACGAGAGATTGGAACTTGTTCTTGAAAGTTTATCTTATAAAGATATCAATTGATCTGATAGCAATTATCACGTAAACAAAAACTATAAGAAGAAAATAAGAAAAGTAATAACCTTAAAATTTATATGGTTCAACTAATATATGAGCTACATCTACAGGAAAGTAGATATATTTATTTTATTGTTGTGAGAAGAACAATATAAGGAAAGCATGATAACAACCATATCCTTACAAAACTCTTATCAAGCTAGTTATAGATTAGGGCCATATGTAAAAAGTCTAAATATAGTTAAATTTTATTTTTACAGAAGCCTAAGGCAAGTTAAACTCTATTTTTGCAGAAGTCTAAGGTTACTAAACGTATATTTTCTTATGTCCTTAAAAAGTATGCCATAAGTGTTGGACCCTGATCTTTTAGTGAAATTTAGAAATATAAAAGGTATGAAATGAGTATTTTTGTACATGTATTGTGT